>JAWWEQ010003461.1:0-57749 GCA_035583055.1 Torymus tubicola
TAATTATATTTAATTTCTATTTCAAATCATTTATCGAATTTATGTACAAATAAATGTTACTATTTCGTTCCGTAACACTCACATTAATCAACACAATTAAATAGCTTGGCTACCTGAGTATACCATGTAGCACACCTCGTTTAAATTCCTTATCCAATTAACAAAAAATCCTCACAGCATCACTCATGCGCCCACTTTCATCATCATTTGCATACTATATATATACTATATCCTAAAGCAGTTATACACTATACACCATCAAACCCATAACGACACCCATCAATGCGCGACGTCAATTGTCCGCGTCCAAGTTGAAAACAAAAAGGTGCACGATCGAGACGGACTAGTTTCAATTAGGAGCACGCACGTATATATATACCGCCGACTTTATAAACGGGTTCACCCACTTTTGCGAGCTCGCGCACACGCGTATACGCGCTTTTTCTCTCTTTCTCTCGTCTTCGTGGAACCTGCAGCACCAGCACACGTATAGAATAATGCGACGTATGTGTGTGTGTCCTCTTCTTTCTTTTTGTTCTTCAACAGGGTTTGATTTTTCGAATGTCTGAGGACGTGCCGATGATGATGACAGAGCAGAAAAGTATAGATTGGGCTGATGTGAATGTTTTTGCGAAGGTGCGGAATGGTTTGGTAAATAAACGACGACGACGATGACGCGAATATGCGTTAATTGAGGTTGTTTGTGAGTTAACGTCATTAAGGTGGTGAATGCAATGTGTTTTATGACATTATTATACTTCCTCTTTTTACGTTTGGATGGTCCTTATAGTGTTTTGTCATGTCTTTTTTTTTATCACTAGCTATATTAAATGCGTTTTATTTATTTATGTTTTTTGGGGTTACGATTATGATCGTGTTAGTTTCAATTTAAAAATTCATTTCAGTGAGTTTAAATTATACGATAATGAGGTAATTTTAATAAATAAAATAATAAAATTTTTCGTATACTATCTTAGATGAATCAAATGAGTCAACAACAACCAATCAAAACAGTTTTATTGTGATGACAGATTTTATCCCCATCACTGTTTTTAAGAGAAAGATTGGTAGCGCACAATTATATACAGTTATTCGTTAATTATCTCGTCGAGAAGTTAAAATAGTATAAAACCATCGACAGTTTATTCATTGTTTTATGCAACATATCGCTAAAAACACGTCCTTGCGGCACTTCATAAATAACGACAATTTAATTGTTATTGCGATAATATTTTTCATCGTCTTGTTTACATTTTGAGCTTGCGACCTTAGAAAACTGTGATTTCCGGCTCAAAGAGCAACAATCTTATGCGTGAGAAAATTTTGAACTTGTCGGAAGTGAGCAAACTTCCGCCGGCACTTGCTATTTTTTCCTGAATATAATTATACAAACAACAGTTATAGTACCGTTATTTTGTTGTTCTATGCAATTTTTTTTCCTTCATTATCTCCATTGATTAATTTTTCAATAGATCATTATTTTTAACTCTTTTTTATCATCTATCATTAAAATAACATTGCTTTCAATCACTTGACAAATATAGCTTTTAACTATACATATATACAAAACCATACAGTTCAAATATCATCGAACCATTTAACAAAGCGAGACCACAATAGCCATCTTATGCGATAACTATAAAAGAACAAAGAATCAAATAAAGAAGTCGCATAACCAAATAATGAAAGAAAAAAAAACACAGCGAAGGTCGTTTTTCTTGGATGACTTTCAGGGAAAAAATTGTCGCGCTCGCTCGCGTTCTTCATGCGCACCTGCGTATAAAATTTTGGCAGTAAATTGTGTGGATTGAAAGAAGAACGGTTATACAGAGACGCGCACGCGCGCGCGAATGTAAACTTGAACTATATCGAGGTCGCGCCACGCGCGCGCTTCCCAAGGGAAACTTTGTACTTAATAGACCGTACTAAATGTGTCAGTATATACTCGCTGGTGATCGTGTACATTGAGCGCGAGGTGCGATTAAATCGTTCGTCGTCGTCGTTATCGGAAGAATTCCTCTGTAAAATAGCGAAAGGAATTTCACTGGATTATTATATAGTAGCATAAGTGATAATTTCCGTAGAACGAAAACAAGGAGCTTTTAACTTCGTTAACAGCGAAAAATAATTATGCCCGCAATCAAACACACAATAACCGCAACAACCCTTGCAATCGTTTAATTCTTTCACTTAAAATCTCTATACTTCGCATTCAATTATTTTCAACGAGCTACAACAGATAGCATCGAATTTTCGATAAACTACCTTGTCGCAGTGTGTTGGCAGAAGGTCATCGTCATCGTTGTCGCGGTATAGACAACCAACGGCGTGGCTATCGGTCCGGAAAAATCGCCGATCCTTGAAATCCAAAGAGCGATTATACACTTTTTACTATATACAATGTTTTGTATATATATACATTTTGTATATCTTGTGTTGTTCCGCGTTAGCTTACCGTGGTGTCCATATACATACACACACACTCAATTGCACCAATGCCGCGTAATTATCAATTACCGATGACATAGCTATATGCCACAGCTGTGTGGTTTTCTGGGTTTCGAGTGACATATATATATATACACTGTTGAAGCGGGTATAATTGCTGTTATACGAGGTTTAAAGATTCCAATGTTTGTTTTGATGAAAGATTGAGAATATAGGGACGTAAATACATATAGCAAAGTGGTAGGGAAACGTTAAGATGAAATGATGATGTTCTATAGGTGACAAAGTACTTAACAAATAGCGCTACAATTGTAACGACGATTCTCACGTACCTTTTGACGCGATGGTAATCGGTTGCGGAAGTAATTTTGAAATTAAGCAAAAAAAAAGAAAAAGATAAAATATTGTCATAAATTAATATACTAATTACTGTTATGCAACTGTTACTTAATATTACGTGGCGTACGTACTTCATAATTTTATTCTCTCACGACATAACAAAAGACGTCGTTTACCAGCACTTTGTCTATAATAATATATTTACCATTAATTGGATCGCTGTTTAAAAATAGCGCAAAAAAAAATCCACGGAACGACACAATTGAAAACCCATTGCGCACCGGAAACCACAAAAATTATTGTACACTATACTACAAATAATTGTCTCTTCCCGCGCTACGATTATATTTCAATCAATCCCAAGTCGAATAAAAGCTACATATACATAAAAAAAAAATAATAGACATTGTATCGCTGCGACAATTGGCGATGTATAGTCGCGTATATTACAGTATACACCACGGTCCAATAAAGAGTATATATACATATAGTGGCGAATATATAGCCGCACATAGTGAAATTGCCAAGTCCGCGAGAGCGAAACGCACACACGCGACAAATTGCGCTCTTCCGTCGCGCGCGGGTTTTCATGTAATAATTGTACCCCGGTCGTATAGTAGCACTGAGAAAAGACAGGCATTAACTCCTCGCGCAGGATATACGTATGTATGTGGACGTATAGCATGGTATGGGTTAGGTAATGTAGCTCGATTCGTGTATATACGGCTGCTGCGATTCGGTGTGGTAAAGTTCGCGTCATGAGAAGTTCGCGTATGGTTACGTAAAGCGCGCGCGAGTATAAAGTGGTACATATGTATACACATTTTCGTAGGATATAACGCGCGGTTTTGGAAGGATACGGAGTAGTGGTTTGGATCACGGTTTTTGAGGACTGGGTATAAGAGTAAATTGATGGGCTGGGTATAGATGGTGATTATGTTTGACTCGAGTGGATAAAATATTTGTTGGTTTTTATTCGACCACTTCTATAGAGGATCAAGTTTATGTCTTATTAAAAGATTAATTTATTTTATATTACGTGCGACAGATTGATTATGGGATCGATTTCCAGAGAAACTAGAATTGAACGCCCATGACATTAATCGCACAAGATGATTTAATAGTGTATCGCAACATAAGTCACTCAACTTTAGATGTTAAATAATAATCATATACCAAAGTCACGTATAAATATGATGTTTCTTTCTTTTATTTATCCAATAAGCATTACTACCAATTGTTTAATTACATGACCATCGTGTAAAATTTATCAAAAAATACGTGCAGTAACGTAAAATAAACCACCGTGATTTCCGAATATAAATCGCAAATATCTTTTTTATATATATACACGCTTATATATACTATCTACTATATAATTTGCATTTAACACGTGTTACTCGGTTATCGCGAAAGAAAAACAAAAAGTGAATCCACCTTGTACAAACTATTGCGTCACAGACTTATACAGAAACCGCAAATTTAGACGTATATATCGAAATTCGATAAACCGCATTTAAGTATACACATAGAGAGAAAAAGACCACATCATCACACCCCTTTATAAAATCATGCAATACGTTCATATATCGGAGGCCGTTAGACGCGACATTTTCTCATTCACGTGTCCGTATAATACACCGCACAAGCGTCACACACAATACACAACCAAGATCCCGATGACGACACACAGGTTACATACGCGACAGGATATCCGAAGATGCGACCGATGACGTCATAGTGTATGGAGAGTGTCGTTTTTATCTGGTGCACTTTGCTCGAGCTATACAACAACGACGACGACAATGACGGTTATGGCGATGACGTGCTATAAAGATCGATCGGTCCAGTGTATATGTGGGGAAAAAAGGTTGTATATATATAGTTATCGGTTTGTTTATTGTGAGGTAGCGATGATGCGGTTGGATATAAAGTGACGTAAAGTGCCACGGGTCGAGCTTGAGTAATATACTTTTTCACACGGATGAACCGAGTAACCAATGAGCGTTTCTTTTTTTTCAATAATAAAGGTGGGGGATATATTGTAACGCGAAGTATAACAAGTACCATATGATATTCTAAAATAATGTATATATTTTTTGTACAATAAATACGACGTCAATTTGCTAAAATCATTGTTCCGATATAATTTATAAAAAAAAGTCAAGTAAATATATAAGTTGACAAAGCATGGGATGATGACTTTTTAACTTGCTAAGTATACTTTTTACCTTCTTATTGCAAAGAACGATACTTTAATCATAACGTGGTTACGGGAAGTGCGAAAACATTATTGTTTTTGAACCTGCAGCATGAGTGCAAAAGCTTCGATTTCTTCGCGTCACGTGTATCACAACAAGCAAGAAACATAACCCTTTGTTTACAGAAGAAACGCCGTACGGCTGCTGCGGAAAATTCCGTATATATATAAACTCGCGTACACCTACTTCTCGAGATTGCAAATCCTATACGCTAATATAGAAACTAGTAAGTCATCTTAGTTCATCGAAATCATTTTCCCAGAGATCACAACAAATCACCGATGCGTATAATGTCGTCTCATCGATCAGAATCCAATCAAGTCTTCTATAACAAGCGACGATCTTTTCATTCGGCTCGACTAAACAATGATTTGTCTATATACGTACACGTTGTATAGTACGCTAATGCGGCATAGAGGAACCGCGTATTATAGACACTCGCCATGTTGCTTTTTTTATTAGATTTACAACAAACGCACGATGCATGCGACGTAATTTTCTCGCGCACGCGCGTCATTCCATAATTACAGGACGAGAAACGACGTGTTATATATACGTATACATAGGTATATACACCTGTATAGTGAATACACATCAGGGGGAAAGGTCGGAGGTAACGTCAACGCGTATGTTTTCACGCATGGCGAGCGCTGAGGTATGCGCGCGTGGCGAATGAACTCGAGCTTCGTTCTACGTCGCTGAGAGTGACTCTGGAATCGCAATGGATGAGGTTGACGGTAGGATAAAGATGCATGTTTTATGTATAATATGTTTTGAGAGAAAAAAAGGTTTACGGGTGGAGAATGCAATTTTGAATTTATTATACGTGGGTGAGCAGTTTATTCGTCTTATTTTCAAAGATTGAATGAGTGGTAAATGTGTTGTTGAGTCTTGGAAAATTCCTTGGCTGTGTACTTAATCAAACGAAGCGAGACAAGAAAGAAAAACAACAATGTATGTGTGTGTATATAACTTTTTGGATTTCTCTTTTAACCGTATATTACTGAATTTATGGTCTTTCTATTGATTGTTTGACAGAGGTGCTGTTTTTCATCATGCTATATTATACAAGGCAGCGTCAAAAGAATTATGTAGATAACGAAAATTACAAAGACAAACGGTTGGAGGCTTGAATAACAAGTACATTTTTTTTACGTACGAGCATGTTGTTTTTCTTCTTCCAATTGTGAAATTCGAGCGATTGATAAGACGCATAAGAGTACCTAAAAATGGTTTTAATGTTATACTGCGAGATATTAAATATAAAAGATTATAGGAAATTTAACTAGAGAAAAACGCGAAATTTAGTACAAATCTAATTAGAATATGTGACAAACCGGTTAAAACATTTATCGTTGTTATTCAGCATGAATCATTTAATGATGGACGCTCGAACTGCGTAATATAGATGTATGGTAAATTTTTTACCACGAAATATGTTGTATTCATCGACAGCGAAGAATCAGACGTCAGATGAGAAAAAAATAAGAAAAAAAAAAAATTCATTGCAACACGACGTCGCGCGTCTTAATCAATTCTTATCGTGTAAAGGCCAACGAGCCGCCGCGCCATTGTCAAGGTAAGCGGATGTTTAGCACCCACACCTATACTATAAAAGCCCCGCGAGCGCGCGCGTATATATGCAGAACAAATATGTTTAATCCCTTTTCCAATGCTGGAATTTTTTTTTTACATTCTTCCTACCGAGGTGTTCCGTCAAGGAAATTCAATTTTTTCTTTTTGTTTTTACTAGAAACACGAGGTTACTATGATGTATATGTGCTTACTATAATTGCATAAATAAACGTCATCGTTTATTAATGAACTTCTTAATACTATTGGATTAAAAAATTAGCAAACATTACCAAAAAAAAGAACTAATAAATTATCCGTATCAGTGCCTGACTATTATTATACTTTTACATAAACATCCGAATACGTTAAATATATAAACATTCCCGTACTTTACATAACACACCTGAAATAGCTGTACGAACCGCAGCTTATACGAAAACAAATTTTTCACTCCGCGATATAAAACCCTCGATAATTGTTGTCGCATCTCACCACCTCATCAAAACGTCATCTAATGTACGCTATACATCGTCTTCTCACCCAACCGTTCCACCCATATATGCATGACCTCATCATTCTTACCGGACCAACGTCAAGCCGCCACCCACGATTCACCTCTATATATCTGTATAAAACGCGCCTCATTGCACGTATACACACCCTCTATATAGCAAATGCGTAATCGCGCACCTATATAAAACTCGTACGCGGCCGGAATCGGTACCGAGTCGACGACCTTATGCGCCGGAAACGTGAATTCGCGTCGTGTATATATACGTAATGACCCTGAACTTGAAAACGAACGACGTGATTCTATTTTTCGGCGCTGGAATAATATGTAGACAGGACGAAGGTGACGTGGTATGCGTAGAATAATCAAATGTCATTGTGTACGGTGCGACTGGCTGATTTTTTCTTTTTTTATGGCGGCGGTTTCAAGTGACGAGAGCTGTGGTTGCAGCGATGAGGATGCGGAATTGTGTGTTGGATTTTGTGAAGAGTTATAAAAATGTTTGATGTTTTGGAATAAAATGAATGTGACCTTGAGGATATCCTTTTGGGTATATGAGAAATGTGAGAAAATACAGGGCGCGATATAGATGTAAATCATATAGCATTGTTGGCCGTTACAAAACGCAATTTCAACTGACATGTTTATATATATGTAGCTAACTCGAGATGACATGCGCAATAGTAAACATAACCTACTTTTGCCGGTAGAAAACTATTTATACCTCTTGCTTGTCGCCTAATTGCCAGAAATATTATTTAACTAGGTTTATTGCGGCGTTTATCCGCAAACAAAGTATAATATAATATCCATAATATACGTATATAACAAAAGTCTCCGATCGTCCGTATCATCCGAGCGACTTTATACAACTCTTCAAAGTCTTTCAGCTAGCGTTCAATGCAGTATATATAATGTACAATTCTACTACTTATATATCAATAACTCGTGGGCTACGTAAATGAAATTCTTCGACCAGAAAAGCCACACAGATCGCTTCATATATAATGACCCGTCATGTAAATAAACCAAATTCTCTGCACTTATATACGTGTGTGCGTAGATATACCTACATTTTGAGGAAGAAAAAAAAACATTCCTCATTAACGTTGCTGTAAATTGCATTTAGCAGTATATACGAGTCTAAGCGCAACGACTGTAGGTATATAATAAAAAACGACCGCATAAAGTTGTGTATAAGCTTACATAATAAACGTTGAGCGCAAAACATGTCTGAAAAACATTCGTTCCTATTGTTCAGCCTAATAACAATACTTGCGCGCGAGCGCGCGCTTAATTTTTTTCTTCAAGCGCGACAGCTCGTAAGGTGTATATATACATAAAGTTTTGTATCGTATATATATATATATATACGTGAGATAATTTATAGCATGGTAAAACTTATTTTATCGGTGCATTAAGGAAGTTCTACCGTTACGTGTATGTAACGTTCGCGCGCGCAGACAGCATATATATGTATATGTATATATACGGACGTAGGTCTGCTCTCGCGTGATAAGAAATATTTAAATTGTATGATTAGTTGTGTAAACAGTATATATATAACGCAAGAGAGTCATTTGCAGGTCTATTTTATATGTACTGATTTTGTACATAGTTAAGGTATACAATCGTGATAATTAATTGAATTTATTTTCATAATTTTACGGTGCATTGTACTTTTATATTATACGCGATATTGTTATGTAACGGGTTCTTTTACTTGTAATATACTCTCTTAAAAAAAAGTAATGGATGAAATCTGTCATCGTAATAAGATAGGGTTTTCATTGGCTGTTGTTATAGACTTATTAAATTGGTCTATATAAAATAGGCGCACAAATCGAATGTGTTTTAATTTTCAAGATTAAATTATCGAGTTTATGAGTATAATATAAAACAGAATAATTAAAATAGTATAAGAAAAATTTTATCAAGATGTTATTATCTTTCAACTCGCGGCATATAAAAAATGCACTTTTCTCTTGAGTATATATAATCCATTATCTTCATCACACAAAGCTACACCATATCCCGTCCAGCAGAATAACCTCGACACCGACGTTCACAAAAAGAACCAAAACGCCTACAAGCACTCCAGACTATAATAATAATAATAATAATAACAATAATCAGTGTATATATACATATAAGACAAATTTCGCGCGTTTGTCTTCCTGCCTGTTGGTGAACGAAGGTCGTGTAATGTGTCAGCGACGGTTTATAATCTCGAATCGTCGCAGCGGCGCTCATTTGCATTGCAAGTACTCGAGATGCGGCGCTGTGATAATGTGTGTGCCGCGTGAGGAAGTCGAGAGAGTAAAAGAGGGTCTAATAGACGCGCGAGCGCACAGTTGGGCTTCTGGATTTGAAGGACGGCAGGATGGATGTATTGCTGTGTGTTGTGGTAAAATGTGAAGTGATGCTGTTTTGAGGATATCTAGTTGGTTTAGAAAATTTTAGAAGACTCAAAGGTTGTAATTTTGTAAAAATAACATCAAAATAAGAATATAATACAAATTTATAAAGGTAAATTTCAGTCGCTATATTATAATATATAGCGGTTATATTCGTTTGAAAGATTATTCCCACAGTCGAACCAAACGTGAGATCGGTGCATATAAAAAGTATGTACACAAACACAGCTGCTGAACCATTTGAGAACTATATCTATATTGTGATAACTAACATAATGTGATAGCATCATTGCGAGAAAAATTATCGCTGCATCTCGATATCCAATGTCGACGTTTGATTTTTTTTACATCGTTGTAACGTATACGGGACGACACAAAGTAAAGACAGATCGTATGCGTGCACTCAACAAATTTACACATTTATCAATTTTCTTACATAAACAACAGGTAGATTCCATCAATTCGAACCAATTAGTACCACATAATAAAGCTATATACCCAAACCCTTCAATAACTAATGAATCACCCGTTATGCCTACCTCTCTACATATATATACACCAACCGTCAATTTTCCACTTCGTCCCGTCGAATTATCACGTCACTTTTCTCATCGTCCGTCAGCTTGTCAAACGTTGCCAAATCAAACGAGTTATATATATATACCAGACGCCCGCGTGTACAAACGAAAGCGGTTCTCATATATAGTCGTGCACGCGCGTCTCTAATAAGATTTCCTGCGTTCTCTACAATAAAAGAGCTGCATAAAGCGCTGCAATGCGTCTGCACGCTGGCAAGATGAAGATCTTGCGGGTGAGAAGAAAGAAAGAAACGATTGATTAGCTATTAATAGAGTCGTTTATGTTATTTTAAACATAAAAGAATAAAGCGAGAGCTTTAAATAACGTCGATTTGACGAGGAATACTCGAAGGACTTTCGCAGGAAAAGTTGTTTAAGTTATTTATAATACAGCGATAACTTTTACGAGAGATGCTAACTTCACGGATGGTTGTTAAATTCTTTTTTTTTCTTCCTCAAATATTCGTATATTTATCTGCGTTATCGGCTAAGGTCGATTGGATGAAAATTCGAAATTCAAACAATTATAACGACTCTAATTACCCGTACTAACCGTATATATAGCGAGCAAAGAAGCTAATTAACCATGAGCACTTTGTACAATTCCATATACGCCTTGGTCACACGAATAATTCTGTCAATCACTTCACGTACTAACCAATCTGTATCTTTCTGTTCAATGCGGAACAATATATACCATGACATTGAGTGTAACATTCAAAACCATCGTTATAATATACCTTCGCACAAGTCTCCCCCCATAAAACGACCTCGCGAGTTGGAGGAAGGTGACGCGGTCTTAACCGTCACGACGTATGTCGAAGTAAAATTAATCCATTACGCTTTTTCTCTCTTTCTCGTAGGATGACGCGACGGATATGAAGTATATACAGACGCGTAGGCGACTATAGTTGACAAGTTCCCGTTTCCGTGGTATAAGCGCAAGTGTCGTGAGTTCGCGCGCAGGATTCATTACGCCAGGGTATAAGTTGATTAGATATTTATTCGTGGATTTTTTGCAAGAAAAATGTATGTATAACTTTTTTGTTGCGCATTTATATCGGTACATGTCGATGTTATCTCTAACACCGATTGTTATACATTTTCCAACGGTATATAATTTTTCTTCGCTGCACTTTATCCGAGATCTCTTGGGTTTGCAAGAAAAAAAAGGAAAAGAAAAAACATTGTCATCGTTGTAATTCAAGCATCGTTCGATCGCAACGACAATAATAAAAGAACAAAAAAAAGCTCAATCAGGTAGCAGATTCATCATTACAATATCAATTAGCAATCGACGTGTCTTTCAACAGATCTCTTTTATAGCATTGCAGCCCATCAACAGCATCGTAAATATTACCCGTCAATCTATCGTACAATCGCGTGCATTAACTTCCTACTGAAGAACAAAAAAAAAACGACAGTAAGTATACGAAAAACGCAGCCAAACACTGAATTATACGAAACCAAACGCTATATACTGTACATTCAATTCGCGCGGGATCTTGAACTCGTCCATATATATATATACGTTTGTCTCGTCGCACGTTGCTATTTATAAAATGCACATGCTCGATATAAGTAGAGCAAAGATGATAACACGCGCGTGTGCACGCATCAAATGCATATAAATATGCATGTGAAACAATTATCAATACTAGACGAGATGACGAGGAGAAGTTTGACAGCTCAACGCTTCGATTTTGAAACTAAAGAAAAAAGCATGTTAATTTGTTAGATGTCGGGTTATACGTTCAATTATACATCGTTTTGTTTCAGTACACTTTACGAGAACCTATTGTCGCGAGTGAACAAAGACCAAATATTTGTTGTATACGCAGTGACGTTTGACGTTTTGTGGGTATATTATGCGCATGAGAAAAAAATGATATAATCTACCGTCAAAGTCTTTTCCTTTTTTTTTTCGTCGACGTCGTTGTGGTTATCTTGCCGCAAGCACGCGCGCGTGTATTGTTCGTGAACTTGAACGCGAATAAGTAAGTGAATGCCGGCTATTAATTGAACTTCCTCGTTCACGTCGCGTATTTACAATGAAATTGACAAATGAAGAAGAAGAAGGACAAAAAAAACAAATTCACGCTAATGTTTTTGAAGTTACGCCCTCGTTATGATGGATGCATGTATTCGATTCATGGAAAAAAACAAATAATGAATTCATTTGCAAAAGTAACAAGGTAAACGTCTCGTATTATATACTTATCTATATTTATTATGAAACGAAGCCCGCGTGAGATGTTTACTAGGATATGTACATGATGCAGGTAACTATAGACACGTAGCTAGAATCTGCGAGTCCGATCTGGAAACGTGTGCGTAGATTTTGAAATGACGCGTTATTACACTGAAATATGTCTTTCAATCAGATTGTGGAAAAGGATTTTTGTAAGTTTTAGAAAATCACAATGACGGTTGCTTGCGAATTCAACTTGTGTCTTTTTGGAAGAGTTAAATTGGAAGGTGTCAGAGTATCATAAGAAACAGTTTTTAAAAGGTGTCTCTGCATTTTGATTACTTTGCATTTTTTAGCGCAAAGTATAATAAATCAAGTTATAAATGTTACGATCAAAATCATTAAAATATAGAAATTCATATGTAAAATGCACGCGATAAGGCATGCCACTTTTGCTCAAATATATAGAAAGTGAAACCGCGCATAGTGACGATTCGTCATTGTTAACACAAAAGATATAACCTGGTATACTAATATAACCACAGAACGATTCACGCCACGACAGCTATATCTTCGTATACGAAAGATTTTTGTAAATAACTCAAACATTATTTGCAGAGTCATCTAACCAAACACATAACCCTGATAAGAATGCACTACTCTTTAAAAAAAACAATCATACGAATCTCTTTCACACAGTCACACGACTCCTCAATCTATTTCCGCACCGCAATTTCCTAGTCAGCACACGACGCGCAACAACAAGATTGTTTAATTAATTCGAAAATCGCGCAGTAACAACAATGTAATCGCTGCGCTACACACCGCGTCACGTCGCATCACATTGTGTAACACCTTAAAACGGAATTATGCTATTCGCGCCACTTTACAATTTCGCGCGGCAAACACTCCAATAGCAACCACGAATTCGTAAATACCATACGAAGTAAGCGGAAACTCGTTGATATATATATAGCATCGTTGATTTATATACGTATAGTATAGCAGTACGGTGAACGTATATAGGATTGCGCAATCGGAAGGGAGTATTATAAGAGTGCGATCGAATCGCGCGGCGCGGAAGAGAGATAACGCCGCCGAATAATTTGAGGTATTGTTTGCGAAGGAGGATATATAACCATACCAAAACTGGATGTATATAGAACACTTCCGTTTGATTTTAACTATACATATTACCGGAATATTCTCTCAACTGTTACGATTTTGTATATAACACTCAATTCGAACCGCGAATACGCATCGATTCGTATAAATATATACACGTTTGAATGACTTGTAGGTAATATCTTCGTTTAGCTTTGAATTGTAATCGTTAATTTCATATATCACGCATGTGTTTAGTCATTCTTCATTGTTATTTAATTGTTAGACGCGTATATAGTCATACAATGTGCCCGTTTACAATAGTTTCGAAAAAAAAACACATAGTTTACCATTTGCTCTACACACGTTAGTATATATATATACACGAAAATGATTAAATACTCGACCATTTTAATATTCACATACTCGTAACGAGAGATATGAGTCATTAATATAGATAAACATTTTTTTTCAAGTCTCGTACCGACGTACCTATATACTTAACAATTAATCTCGCAGTAGCCAAAAAAAATAACTATTACTTACTCACCATTCGTCCCATATATAATAAACCACCGTCGTTTAAAAAAACTAAACCGCTATCATAATTTCCGCTTCAAACGTTCATCAACCCACGTTGAATTACCATAACCGCGTCATCGCGTTACGCGTTTTCTATATAAACAGACGCACAAATCAAAACCATGAGGCCGTAAAAACGCGCGCGCCTATGTCTCTAATGGATGACCTCATGCAGTCAACATATATACATACACTTCAGCTCGATCCTCACAAAATCATCTTCCATTAAGCGAAAAATTTGCTAAACAATGTATACATATCTATATACACTCATTCGCAGGGTAATTTAGCCAAGCTGAGATTGAAAAAAAAAACAGGTGAAAGAAACGCTGCACGTGACGAACGCGTGCGCGCGTCAGGATATACAAATACAAAGTCCATCGAGGACCAGACGCGGAGGCGTTAGTCAGCGATAATATAAAAGATATTCTTCCACGAAGAAGAAACGATATGTATATATATAATGGTTTTATTTTGCTGCTATATACGCGGAGTGTTCGAAAATCGTGACAAATCGCTATAATGATGATGGGGTGTCGTTAGTTACAAAACAAATGTGTGTGTGTTGGTGGATCAAAGTGATGCGCGAAACGTATTATTAAAATTGTAGGTAGGTGAGTGACGGATCTTCCGTGTTATACGGGAATACAGCATGACGTTGTTGGCGAATTTTGAAGAGTATACATGACACGAGTATATATACCTGGCAATTTTAAGTAGTAATACCGTGCGTTGTACTGTTCGTTTGAGTCTATAGTTGATAGGTTTGGTGATTCATGGTAAATTATATTGTTTACGAAGCCGAGAGAGAGAACTACTGTATCTCGTGATGTTGGTGTACGCGTGCGCGGTAATGTTTTTCGTCTACTCGTTGATTAAAATTTGATAATTGTATAGTCAAACGATTTCAGTTAAAACCTGATGACAAAAAGAAAACTGTAACTTAATGTAAATAGATCAACGTTTTATACCATACGTATAGAGCAAAGTACCACGTGATTATTTAATAGCAAAACGGAAAAATAATAAACACAAAACGCGATTATATACCGCAGGCAGGCAATTAACTACCACATCTAACGCTATATAATGGACAGAAGACCGTTTGGCATCAACGTTATAACTCTGTCACAGTGCAAATGAGCCAAGGTAAACAATAAAATCGCTACTCGAGAGAAAAGTTTTCGCACACCTCGTATATACATAAAAGAGACAGAAGAGAAAGAAGAAGTGGGAGATATTGCATGCGCTTTCCGCGCGTCCGTGAACGTGAAACAGCGCACGTGGCGCGCTGTCTCTGTCTGTGGCTTTACCCATGCGCGCGCCGCGGCTATAAAATCCGGCACGCGCACGTGAGTTGAAAGAGAAGCTGAAGAAAAATCAGTTGTTTCAAGGTGCCGCGCTGACACTATATGCAACGTTTCAGAACGTGGAAGTGGCGAGAGACGGCAATATTGTTATTTGTTTGTTTGTTTTTTTTTTTTTGAGGGAAATTTTTACGACGTGAAAAAAACATCACATGGTATCGGAACACCAAAGAAGAAGGTTTTTTTCTCTCTTTTACGTGGCGTATACGATGGTCGAGGTAAGAGTTGATTTGGGACACGAGATACTGTGTATGGGTATACATATACCAGTGGTGAAATAAATTACAAATGCGAGGTGCACTTTGGTTGAAAAACATGACAATAAAGGGAAATTCCAAAAAACACGCGTGTGAGAGGAGACAAAATTAGCTGTTAAAGAAAGCGAAAGCTCGAAATGAATGTCAAGGTGCCGGTGGTGACAAAAATTGTATACGCGAATTCGCGGTAAACAATTATTTGATGAAAATAAAACAAGAAGAGAGGTTAAAGACGCATTTCATGAAAATTGATTGGAAGTGACGAATACCCGTACATATATATAGCGTTAAACTTGCACAACGAAAAATACATGTATTTGTGGTTTTATACGAGCAATAAACTAAAAATTATATGATTGAAAACCTTCACCTGTAAAGAAAATACAGCAAGAAATTAACAGTTCTAAATTTAACATTTCAAAGCGATATATGTATTAATATAACATTAGTAATGCGAGAACCGGCACTGAATCAAAAATATCTATATATATATATATATATCACGCAGCCCTGGAAAAACTTGACGTGCGACGATAGTGTTTTTTTTTGTTTCTTCGCGAAGCTCGTTTTTGCATGATCGACGATAAATAAGACGGTTATCAGCGCGGCAATCGCGAGTTCGCGCGCTGTGTCGCGCGCGCGCATTTTACGCAATCAATGGTTAACAGTTTCTCGGACTTTAGCTCTAATTACTAAGCCACGGGCTTTTTATCGATAATAAAAATCTGAGACAGAGTCTAAAAGTACGCTTTACGTTGTCTCATAGTCGCTTGTGATATTTTAATCTGCTGTGTACATTCAATCAATGTATACTATATATAATACGCGTGTGTCTATCTTTCGGTTCTTGTGAACAGACAATGTATCATACATATGTATAGAGGTATTGATATTTTTCAAACACATACCAATAATTCTTGTTGGCTAGAGAGAGTAACGAGAAGAGAAATCCTCGGTCGAACAAAGTCCATAGAATGATATCATTTCTCTGGAACAATTACTCGATTTTTTTAAGGATGATTAAAAATAACTCTATAGTTTAACTCTAAATTGATTCGTAAAAAACCATTTAATGTGAAATTTGGTAAAAAATTTTACAGTTTCGTCGCCAATTTCGTGAGATTTGCACGTATACACATGCATTTGAATGAAAGAAGAAGAAAAAAAGGGTAGAACGTGACGTTCGATCTAAACGCGAACGTAAGTCATACATATATATCGCATATACGTGCATATGCGTCATTTTTGCGGTGTGCAAAGGTTAATCGATTAGCAGATATGATAAAATCGTATATATAGTTTTACGGTAAAAAAGATGAATAGGTAATTACATTAATTACCGGTAGGTGACCGGTTTCGCGGTCGCTATGTTCCAAGAAAAGGAAGAAGCGTTTCATCTGATATAAACAGTGTGTTTTTTTCTACTAACTGACGACGTAATATCTGCTTGTTAGTTTGTCATAATGAAAAAAGGATTATAATCAAGCGCGAATAAAGATAATCGAAGGTGTTTTGAATATTTGGTGGATTAAGAATATAAAAGTGGCGTCTCATCGTGGGTGTAATAAAATTAAATTGACTAAAAAATAAAAAATTCAAAGGTGAATAATAATAAATTATAAATTCAGTATACATATATATAAGGTTCTTAAAGAAATCAGTTTTTTTCAATTTTAATCGCGTAAAAATCATTTCAACCTACCATCGGTTGGTGTTTTACGATGCCTTTTACATTACTGGAATAAGCGATAAAACGACGTTTTGCCCCTTAGGGTAGAGGTTAAAGAGGTTACACAACTACAATACTCTCGTATATATATTTGCAATGCAATAAAACAAAAATATAAATCTCGTTACGTAAAATTCCAACAATAACTTCAACTCTCGCGCCAAAATTTAATATTTAAAAAAAAAAAAAAGAAAAAAAAAGATTCATTCCGCGATAACTCCTACTGTAATTACATTATTCCACGCGCTCAGGTAAAAATCTACAATCGCTCATCTCTGCGGAATCAGCTTCACTTATATACATAAATTTTTGCCACATCGTCATCGTCACTTCCTCTCGCCCATAAATGATAAAAAAAAAACCCCCGAATATAACGTAAAACCTTACAATACCCACTCTTCTCTCTTTCACTCTGCACGCAAAAAACTATATACATATACGCTCGCGGCAACCCTTTCTCTCTCTCTCTCCTCGCCTAAAACCCCGCGGAATTCCTAAGCCCGCATGAGTGCACGGCAGCTTCTCCGAACCGTCCGCAAGCCGCCCGGCGATTTAATAACAGTAATGATGGAAGCGCAGGAGGAAGCTCGAAGGCCGAAAGCGTAATGGGCGCTTCGTTTTTTGCGCGTCACTGCCGCAGGAGAAGAAGAAGAAGAAGAAGATGATGATGAAGGAAGAGGTAAAGGGGGCGCCGACCGGAGAGTAGTCTGACGATCAGGGAAAAAGAACGAGACTGACAGAGTACTGGTATATATATGTGTGAGGGTATAAGAATTGACGAAATGAAAATTTGGCCTTATCAAGCACGTTAATATATACATATATCAAACGATCATTTTTTATTTCAAAATGAAGCAAATTATTATTTTATGCTTTATTCGATATTATACCAACGTTCTACTTTCGCGCAACCATCGTATACACGCGTCCCGTTATTAAAGTTCAGCAACCAAAAAAAAAATCCTTTTTAAAAAACTTCACCTTTTTACGTGTGTGTGTATATATATATATATATATAATCGCAGAGATTCTTCTTATCCACACCCAAAATCTTCTCTGTCGAAACCTCACACGCGTCTCGGCAATATAAACCCTCTCCTTCGTCTGGCGTGACTTCAGCGATTCCCTTTCCCTTCTTCATATACCTATAGACATGTCGAAGAATGTGCACGCGCGAGGTTTTTGCCCTTTACGTTCCCGCCGCTGCTGTGCTGTAAAGTGTATATATATATATACAGTCAGGACACGCCCGACTGCTGCGATTTGCGCATCCGAAAATTGCAACGCTCAAGAGAGAGAGAGAGAAAGCGATTTCATTTAAAAAGTCGATCGTCCTGTATGCCACGAGAAACCAGTTTCTCTTGCGATTTTTCGAGAGCCTCTCCCACTACTTCCCCTACTACTGTATTCTTGTCAATCAAGTGTGTGTGTGTATGTATACGGGAAGAGAGAGAGAGAGAGAGAAGTTGCGCAGAGTCACGCGATACGTCAGAGAACGAAAGAGAGAGAGAGAGAAGAGATTTTGGACTTTAGACAGGCGCGCAGGATGAGCTATAAAGTTAATGTGTGCTTCGGTGAATGGAGATATGTGTATAGTGGTGGGATGGGAAGGATTCAACGGGTAAGTCTGTATACGTCATAAATGTCGGAGTGACTTTTACGGTCTAAAGTGATGACGACAACAATGATGATGATCATGATGATGATGCTACTTTTGCTGTTGATTTTTCAAGGGGCATAGGTCCACCTATAAGGTAGTGTATATATATATATAGGGACTGTGTTTGATTTGGTAAAAATACTGGATTTTGTTTTTCTTCCTCTTTTTGGATTAGTCTAGGAAATGAAACGCATGTATAAGCAGAGAGATATATAAGAAATAATCTTAAATTTCAATGGACCTGAACGCCAAGGTAACTCGGTATATATATAGCGGTTTTTATATATTCTCGCATTTACACTTCAAGTATCAGCTAATATTTGCGCCTGGTTGGCCTGCGCCAGCAAATTAGCGTGTCGTTATAAGGTTTTAAAAATAATTTTTTGTTATAGTTTCAGCCGAACGATCCTCGCGAAATGCATAATTATACAAGAAGCGCGACGAGATAAAAAAAAATATCATTCTTGACCAAACGATTAGTGGAGAACGAAAGAAAACAGAATATATAGTTGGGCAGCAGTAGCAGCAACAACAATAACATCATTTTTCGAACGGATGATAAGTAAATCCAGGAAGAGAAGAAAAAAAAAGGTTTCGAGATTCTATCGCGCTATACATACACACAGCACTGACGGGATGTGACATGTATACATATATAAAAAAAGCCATGTGTATTGCGCTCTCGAGAGAGAATCTCATACGCAGAAAAATTAAACGCACAATACATACGACGCGTGTACACATAAAATTATTTGCATTGTTGAGAGGCACATCCTGCAGACTATATATATATACATACACACACATCACTGACAATAAGCTTAATTATAATGTATATATACGTTTCATCTTGACTGTATTGCGAAATGATTCAGCAAATGTAAGCGACGTATATATACAACTCTATTTTTGAAAATGTATATGTATAACACCTGTCGCGTGCGATCTGTATTTGAGAGGAGTTAATAAAGAATGAAAAAAATAGAAAAATGAACACGAGAGAGATATATATAAACCGATGTATAGTACGTTGAAAAATCGATCAAGAAAATATAATGGACGGTTAATGATGATTGATTCCAATCTTAAGCAGATACTAATATCCAGTACTCTGTGTAATAATCCCGTGTGCCGACGTGATTTTTTTGCGGAGAGAGAGAGAGAGAGACGAAATACATTAATAAGTTATGAGTCTACTTGTTTCCTGAGAGACTACAAACTATTGCGCAAAAATAGTGCAACACTCCCATAGCTATATTTATACATATATATATACGTATGCTTCATGCATATTTAATGCTCACTGCATCTGGTCATGAGAACCCTCGTAATTGGACGATAAATTCACGTTCGATTGTGCATGAAACAATTGAAAAAAAGCAAATAAGCCGCTGACGAGAACGCACACGTAAACTAAATATATACATATATATTAACCAATATTCCCAACATTGCCGCACATTCTTTACGTCTATCGAGCAATCAATTAAACGGTATTAGTCCTTACAACGTACGTATATACATAATTTTATACTTTCTCCATATCGATCGATACACTTTTATCAATCATCGCTAAACGAACTACAACAGCAGATGTATTCCTTATCAACCGGAGAACGACACGAGAATTTATTAGAACGACGGCGAATAAATCACACCTCCGACTAGTGAAAAAAAAAAATTGTAGATCCCGACGTACTTGTATATGTACTATGCTGGTTATATATCTTCAGAAAAAATCATAATCAAGCTCGAGTGCACAGGTGTTACGTAACTTATATATATCCACTATAGTGCGAGAAAAAGCACACAGCGCGTGGATCGTGGTAAAGCTTAATCGAGAATAAAAAAATTAACGAATCCGCGCGATGTTTATAATAGACAGGGGACAGTGATCGGGAATATAGAATATATAACCGCGTGACTTGGCGCTATTTGGGTGTAACGAAGCTCAACCGCTATGTATGTATATATATACGTATAGCATTAATCAAACGATCTTCTAGTAGTCTAAGGTCGTGTTACGCCGACACGCTCGGTATATAGTAATAATAATAAGTACATCTTTTTGCTAATTTGATGAGGCATTAGGCTTTTAATTGCAGCCGGGATATATACAAAGCAGAGGTCGATGTTGTTGTGCACGTATATATAGTTTATGTATTACTGTAGCGCGCGGGAAACAATATGGTTATTACTTGAGTATGTGGATATATATATATACACGCACATATGTATAAAATAAAAAGTTGATTAATCGCTTCCGAGGATCAGTGTATATAGTTGGGTTTGTTGCGAACGCAACAACGTAAAGATAAAAATGTAACTCACGGGTATATAACTCGCAAGACGCCTGCTTATATAATTGTATAATTTTTCTCTCGCGCTTAACGGATTTGAAATAACGCGATATATTCCAATAATATCTTGAAGTTTTTATTGCAAAGCGAGCGGTTTCTGTCGTTATATATAGCTAGATACTTATATATAGTGATTTGTCGTCCACGTGAACCATCAAAATTAGAAAAAAAAATCTTTCTTGATAAATTAAAAAATAAAATGAATGCTTTGAAAAAGTATTTATGTATAATGTTCCTAATACGATTGATATTTCACAAAAATTATATTTAAAATAAATGAATTAAAACAACTTCTTATAGTGAGTTACGTGAACAATTTACAACAATTATAATTATCTCAATTCTATGATAATATAATAATTAAAATATTTCACTCGCGACTCATTTCATTATCTGGATATACATTAGCTAACGCGCGACATTTGTAACGGTAATGTAAAGCCAACGAAACGTTTTAAAACTGACCCTGAAATTAAATTTCAGTTCTCCTTTATTTCGTTTTCGTTTTTTTTCATTTTTTTCGGCCTTATCAATGATAATACAAAAGTTGTTTACACACACACACACATATATATATATACAAATACCAAGAGCAAATAAAGATATGCAAATAATGGATTATACTATTCCAAGTCTACATCATCGTCGTCTCACTCGAGAGCAACTTTTCAAAGCGCCAATTACAATCATTTCGCTCGCGACTTTTACAACAACTCTCGCATTATTTATTACATTTTTAACGCGCCAACACGTTGCGTGTGTACTCCATATATATATATACACGCACTTGAAAACACTTTATGAAATTCAACTTCTTCCAGTTGTGCATTTTTTAATCATCATCATACCGAAAAAAAGAAAAAACTCGCGAAATAAAAAAAATCGACTTACCGATCCCTTCGACAACGTAACGATCCTTTGGGTCCATTTCAGCGTACTCTGTTACGGCGATCTTCCCGCTCATCCTCTCTTATCACACACACAGCAGTCGCACGCCGCCGGTCCTTTATTATTATATCACCACTTCACCGCACACATATACGCAAGCGCAAGCTTTCTTCACCTTCACGATATCTCGCTACAACGCGAGACGAAGCTTGCTTCCCGCAGTTATCGGCATCACCTGATCATCACACTCTCTTCTTCTCCGTTCTACACTTCACTATATACGTGTGTGTATATATATTTATCCACACATACACGTACACACAACTTTATCTATATACATATAAATATATAAATATGTGTATTATACGTAAACGGTAACCACTTTTAAAATACAACCGCACGTATATCTATATATATACGAACGGAATTGGTATATATAAAATATATATAGGCGAACCGAGCGAACGCGTGCGACACGCGGGCCCGGATGACAATGCCGCTTCAGCGCGCCGGACCCGCGATATGTATTCTCTCTCTCTCTCGTGAAAAATCCGCGCGCGCACACGACTTCAATGTATATAGCACTCGCGCGCGCGCGCCCGCGGTCTCTCTGTGTATAGAGAGAGAGAGAGAGAGAGACGTTCCAATGTACGTATAGTAGTGGTGATGGTGGGGGTCGCGCGGCGTGTGTCTCATTCGCTCTCCTCCACCTCCTCTTCTCAGCAGCGCTCGTATAATACAGGTGCACAACAGCAGCAACAGCAGCAGCCGTCGCTCTGCGCGTTTTACCTATAGGTATATATATATAGTGGATTTCCAGATGTGATGCGCAGACACTGTCTGATACGCGCGCGCGCTCGGTACGTTGTGTATTAACCGCGGCGCAGTCGGGTACCGGCGAGCGAACTGTGCGCACGTGCAGATGTATAGAGGTCTCCTGTGTATGTGTGTTGTATAGTTATAGAATTTGTAAGGTTGTTTTATACTTATATAGATTGACGAGGTAGGATATGTTGTAGAAGGGTTCTCGCACGGTTTGGTTTTGTTATAGGACGAGGTGCAGGGAAGTGTGGTTTTACGATGTCTGCGTTGTTTAGCTTAATATAGCCGATACCGATTGGAGTATAATGTGATATATAGAACTGCGTTATGTATATAATAAAATTAATTCGAGACGCCTTGATCTGGTGTATTATAACCGTGTGCGAGAAGGTCGACGCGTCGCTTGCCCGTCAAGATATACGCGTGTTGAATAGTAAACGCACAGTACAGCAGGGTTTCCTTTTTGCGACTGGAGTATTGGTATATATTATATATACGGAAATCGTTTGTTTTATCTATGCTGAAATGTCAATGACTTTTCGTTCGATACGTCATTATTGTAGGTGGTTGCATTTGTATAAGTACCACTTGAACGAAATATCCACTTTAGTCGATAATTCGCTAATAATACACTTGTTATATACTGCTATTATAAACACTCACAAAACAATGCACACTTTACGCACAACCATCGTATCTTGTCTCCGACACCTTTCCACTGCACCACTGAACAGTAACGAATTCACTCTGCGGTATAACAGGCCACAAATCTTCTTCTCCTTCTTCTTCTTCTCCAACTGTGCAAAGAACCACACGAGAGATTGACTTTTCGTTCCTTATCACCACCATATACGTTCCTATATAATAAACAACGCGCTCGAGTATACACGCGTAACATGGAAAAACTTTCCCACTTCTATATATAATATATAATCTTCTCTCTTTTTAGTTACTATACGAACAAAAACAAAAAATAAATATAAACACACATATAATAACGCGCACGGAGGCGAAAGACGCCCCGGCGCGTCGCGATCAGCTGTGCGCTGCTGAATGAGACGAGACGCGCAGGTCAGCGAACATACCGCCAAGGTATATTATGTATTATATATATATATATATATGTGTGTATAGACTTGCGTGTCTTTTTCGCGCGCAGGTGTCGCCGCCACCGCCGCCGACGTTGCCGGTGTGTGTATGTGCCGAGGGAAAAGAAGAGAGGGAGAATAGTAGGGTGTGGTATAAGGGAAGGGCGTGCGCATGACGCGGGGTATCTGTATATATAGGTGTACGGTATAGCGGTGTAGTTGCGATGCTATGGTATATATACATATGATATGAGTGTATCGATTGTATGTGGTTGTGGTATAAAAATAAATAACGATGGAATAAACGTGAAATATTATATTGTTGTTAACGCTGAAGGTATTATATAGGCATTTAATAATATGCGGAGGTGTTTTGTATAACGCCGGTTATTGTGAACTTGACGGAAACGCATGCGTGTCCTTTGAAAGTATATGTTTGGATGAAGTGATGGATGAGTGTAGGGAACCAGGAGAAAGTGATTCCTTTGGTTGATTAAAACGGATGGTTGGCGTCCGTGAGTATACTATGCGGGTTTTCCTTTCGTGTCTGACCTGACCGGAACTTTTTCTACTGCAGCCACGCGATTTATACATATTTCGATTTCGCATCATTAATACATTTTAATAATACATGCATATATAGTGTTACGAAATCATTGTAAATTATAAGTCAAAAAGAAAAAAGTTGTTTCCACTACGCGACTTTTCATTGCAATAACTGAAGTGAAACGAAAAAAAAACCCGTTTCATTGAACATTTCTGAGAAACCTTGCTTCTTCATATCCTACAATGACAGTCTGAAAAAAAGACGTTCGCGTGCGCGTTCGTGAATTAATGCGTTGTTAAGTTCGGTATACTATAGGCCATTAGTTGTATCGCGAAAATGCGCAAAAAGAAGATATTATTATTGAATGAAAGCCGCGTATATAATGCACTGCTAATTAAAATATGCACTCTCTTAAATGTCATTTTCGCAATACGTATATATACCGCATCGATTATCTTAGGCGCGAGCTATTAGAGATTCAAATCAGGCCGCAGGGTAAGAAAGAATTTTAACGAGCGACATTCGTCGATTCCCTCTCGGTCGTTATATTCGAGTGTCAACGTAAACAGGATGAGAAATTAGCGTATTTAAATAATTGATCGACGCGTCAATGTATATATGTATATAGATATATGTGTGTGAATAAAAATTATAATCCTTATAAATTATTATTTGTCATTCTATTCGTCTCGTGAATTCGGTTACATCTATACCTTCAAAGCAGAAGAGAAAGTGTATACATATAGTTTTAATACGGATATATTGCCGTATGTATGCACATAAGTTTCAAATAAATTGTCATCAATTTCAATCGTGGAATTCGTCTTTGGGTATTACGTTGGAAAACGTAACCTTTATAATTTTACGCTCTTATCGCATATCTTATACGCATCAATTATTAGTTCACACCGTATAGGACATCTTGAATTAACAACATATACCACGCCTATTTATTTCCCAATAAAAATCCGAAACCCAACAAAACGATAAACCGAATTCCTATTACAGCTACATCGACTAATTAATCTTCAGCCGAAGAAAAAAAAGAGCTACGTAGGTCACGCGTATCAACCAATCGCCAACTGTTATTTCTTCATCTTCAAAAGGTCATCTCGTGCCTCACATATATATATATATATATATATATATATATATACCGCTTCTATCGCGTGAAAGCAGTAGCGTTCATCTCATTGAAAATCGCTCCCACGAGCCCATAAATCTCAGTCCAATCCACATCGATCTCCCTTTTTCCTCGACAACCGTATATATACTTTCCCAACCAACATATCGCGATATATATACACACACACACACACACACACAGACCGAAAAAAAAAGACGATACGCACCTTCTTTTTCCTCTACAATAACCATCATAATACCATACAGCGGTTACTCGGTCGGGCAAGATTGTAAATCGGCAATTGCTGGAATGCAATCGGAACTGTTATATACGCGACGGTAATTGCAATGGCAACTATATGCGCGCACACACATACACATACAAATATCAAGAGTAGTTTTCCGATATCCTTGTGTATGTGTATAGGTCAGCTCGATTTTGCTGTTAGAACGAATTGCTCTGCGTATAGGTTATATTTTCGCGCGCGAGTTACTGCGAACTCGGTCAAATTTTCGTCTTGTTAACCTAAAACAAAAATGTTGTATAGGTGATTTAGAGTTCTGCGAAACTGTATGTGTCTGTGTGTGTGTGTGTACATTTTTATATGGAAAGAGATTTGTATAGTACACACGTATAATACAGAACGCGGGTATAGTGTATTATATGGATAAAAATGGTTCGGAAAGCGAGCGATTGAAATTAATGCTAATTGTATAGCTTATGTAAATCGAGGGAGGTACAAGCTGTTGGGGGTTTAGTCGAGCATAAAGTAATTCGCGTGTGGTATACATGCTATATATGTGAATTGTAAATTCGACTACTGTATATAGTATTCGTTCGTGTACGAAGTTTAATATTGTCTATACAGTTTCTAATGAAAAAAGGCCTATTCTAGTATACCATTTTGTCTAAAAAAAAAAAGAATAAATAACTTGAGAAAAATACGACATAACGAATCACAACAAAAACACTAACCATAACACTAGAAAACTACATACACACATACATTGACGTCATGGCACGTGCTTCAACGTGTCGCTGCTACCAACCACCACCGTGACGGTGTTGCTGGTATTAACGGGAAGGAGAATGAGAAGGCATATTAAGCGTCGTAATCGCTGGCGCATTCCACGAATTTACAAGCCTTACCGCGATAACACCTGAGTATATGAGGTGTGTGTATGTATGTTGTTTAGTTTACGCTGATGGCCGTTAACGCGATTGGCGACGGGCTATTTGAAAAATTAAACGAGCTGATGCGCCAAAGGATTTTATTATCGTGAGAATGATTTGCATTATATAAACCGTGTTTTATGGAATCATTTGGTTTGTTTACACATGAATTATCATTTTTTTTTGTTACCACCAATCGTTGGATATATTAAATTAGGTATATGAAGATCGAGAAAAGAGAGCTGTTGTTTATAACGGAACGGATATTTAACCGAGACGCTATAAAGCAAAATTAATCGTTAATGGGCGACAGGAAAACTTGAAATTATGAATTTTTTTTTTTTTTTTTAATGTCTCGCTGACATTTATGTCTTTCCACTGCTTCAACAGGGTTCATATATGAATGATTCACTCGTGAATCATAAAATCTGTTTTTCTTCTCGCGCTTCGGCAATCTTTATAAAATCAATTAATTATTACGGTAGTACACGTATAATACCAAGTATGCGAGTTACATTTTACGATATAATTGAGAGCGAAAATTCATTGTCTATAATTTCGTTAAATTATACGTATACACCAAGATGCCGTTTCAATTTTAGCTTGAGAATATATATATATACACAAATGGATATAAACGCTTGCGATTATAACATGAGCGTTAGTAAACAAATCGTATATATATAAAAGCGCAATATCGCATACTTTTCGGCCTTTTTTATAACAACTGAAATAAACCGTGTGTACACAAGCGCTCGCGACAACAATAGGCTACGTGCTTCTATATATATATGCCTTCGGCTCGTTGACGCAGATATAAATCAAGCGCGGGCGGCAAATTTCATTAACCTGTGCGAGACGATAAAAAAAAAGTCATAACATTGCGAGCACCTGTTAACGTTCTCCAGTACGTATATAGTGTACAGTCGACGCATTCCGCATTAATCACGATTAATTTTATTAAGTTCCTCGTGATGCACTAATTTCCGCGACCAATATATGTATATGTATATAATCACTCTGCGATCTCTCCGCAATTTACGTTCGCTTGTAAAATTCATTAACCTCTCTCTGCACGAGTACACCAGAGCTTGACAATTTTAAAAAACATTACTCTCAACGTAGTGAGTTACAGCGTGCACCGCGACTAAAAAAGAAAGAAAAAAAAAATAAAGAACTCGCGACTACTCTGCACACAATTTTCTCCGCAACCGAAAGGCCTTTCCCTGCGCGCATGTATGTCGCAAAAAATTCCCTGCGTACTTCGTGCACAGCCAACTAAAAACAGCCACACCGCGACGGCCTCGTAAACCTTTTCCTCCTTCTCCTCCTCCTCCTTCTACTTAAAAGAACGAGGTGAAGACGAAGAAAACAAAAAAAAAACATCGAAAGGACTCGAACAGCACACTACGTTCATCCTTCGCAGGATAAAAAGCATACCGCGTATACGTATATTATGACGTAGTCGCACGATGGAAGAAAAGTGAGAAAAAAAAAGAAAGGGAAAAATGGATGAACGCGAGGACGACACTCGCTCGCGCGTATATAACGCGCACTATACAATCGACCTTATCCTTCGAACTGAGGGCCTTGTCGCACGACGAAATGGGTGCGCCCGTATACTGTGTGTGTATATATATATATAGTTAAACGAGTCCAACCCCCAACGGCTCTCGTGCACAGAATCGTAGCATATAATAGATGTTTGTATACACACGCGAACGGGTGCGGGTGGCGAGGTGAAGTTTTATATATATATATATATATATATATATATATATTCTGACGATGTGGTTTGAGCTTTTCGAAATGTGTGTATGTATATATATATAGCGAGGTCAGCTGACGAATGCGGTACTGGGATTTTTTTTACGTTTTGCTTTGATTTGATGGTACATAGATGATGAAGTAACGGGAGATAGGTTTTATATTGTCGTAAGGTGTAAAAAGAAGAAAGCTCGTTATATACGTATACGTATATGCGACAAATCATATTTTCCGTTTAGCTTCTATTAGCCGCGTTAATACGGTATGAATTTCATATATATATACATACACACGTTATGCTGCGAAAGCGAAAGTGCTATCCATCAGTGGTAATTAAAGAAAGTAATGGTAGTAATTTGTACCCGGAATGATATGGTCAATTATAACATTTTTATAGTTCATAATCATACTGCACGAAATGGACAAAGGCGGCGTATAATACACATGTATCATTAATCTTTTCTTTTTATTTTTTTATTCTTTTTTTTTTGCAAAATTAATTTGTTACGATTTTAATCCGACATTGTTGAAAGGTCTAAGATTTCTCTAAACTGAACGTATGTGTTTTTGTTTACCTCCATTGTGTATCGAGCAATAAATAATTTATGCGTCCGTGACCCTAATGAGGTGAAAATTTAAGTAAGAAGCGTTATAATAGCATATTGATGGATTATACATGATATCCGAAATATCTCTTGTATACCGTGTAACTTGATCGTGCGCAGTAGATTAAACGTAAAAATTTGTCGGTAAAATTGTAAGTTATAGAATAAATAATAAAGAAAATTTTTAACCACTAAGACGATGATTCATTCGATATATAGAAATGTACGTTAACATTATCAATGTAAACGAATTTTTAAATTAACTTGATTACTCCTCTCGATCAAATTTGAAGCGCTGTATAAAATTTCAAACGCTTGAAACGTATTAAGTCAAACATTCAAGGTTTCAAGAAAACGCTTTTCACGATGATCCATTTTAAGTGTATCGACCGAACTCAATATGTCGAATATCGTTTTTGTTGACTGACACATTACTAATTTATCTCATATACATATATACTCCGATGTATTTTGATTTATTTTAACACTTAATTATTTTTTTTCACATAAAGCTTAAAACATTGTTTTAAGTATTGCCAAAACCAATCAGTACATTAATGAGAAAAAGTTCCTTAAAAAAGACGACAAATTATATTTTTTTATAGCCATAAAACGTATAAATAACTCCATAAACTTTTTAAAGGTTTACTGAACTTCGCGTACCTTTGTCATTTATTTTTATGCCAAAATATATATACGAACGTGTATACGTGTATATACATTAAGGACAATCAGCATTATTAAATTTTTTTTTTATCAGTCTCGCAAACGTTAATGCACCCCACATATCGCACTAAAGTAACATAACGTATATTTATATATACAGCATATAAATATACTACATAATTTTTGTAAATATACAGTATACCACGCGATTCGTTTGCAAACTGAAATTATTTTTTAAAAGTCATATCAAAAAGACTCATAACTCGGGCAAAAAAAAACGTCCGGCTGAAAGTTTAAAGAGGCACTTCACTGACAAGGTACATATAACGAGCGAAATCCACGCTATTACGTCGCTCTTACTCCTTTTACACTCGAAGAATTATTGCTTTCGCGCGAGAGCTCGCTCACTTCTCGTAATTGCGCCCGCGCGCGCGCGCAGGTAGGTGCAGCCTATACGATTATATGCTCTTCTTCCTTCCTATACAAAACGCCGATCGATATCGGCCTTGAACATTCGCAGTCGAACGCATCGATATTTTCGTTTGTACCCAACGTGTAATATGTAGACATTCTATTTTACGCTTCGTTGTTAAATTAACGATGGTATGTACCATACTTCCTCGTTTATATAGATATATACGGTTCGTTACATTGACCCCTGATGCATTTATATATTATATTTATGTGTGTACACGCGTATAACGTCCCCTTGAGAATGTGAAGGGTGCCGAGGTCGCGCTTTGATTGTCCGAAAGTTGACGATCACTATGTTGAGAGGAACCGGGGGTCGCTGACCGCGTGTGTATATATATATATGAACGACAAATGTAAAGGACATCGTCCGTGGGAAGTGCGCGCTGGAAAGTTTGCTGCACAAGAATATATGTGTGTGTAGCGTAGCTAATAGAGGTTTTTTCTTTTTTTTTTAATGAGCTTTTACGGGAGGTCGAAACCCGAGTGCGCGAGCAGTTGCGCGATAATAAATGTCGTTTTAATTTTGATGCTTGATGAATGGTTCCGAGGAAATCTAGAAAAATCTGGTAATGAATTTTTAATGTTTACATGAATGATAAAAAGAAAGAAAAAAGAACAGTAACTGAAATCGAGGAAAGACAACTCGGTTTACGGTTGATGCAATAAAAGTACTGATTGATGCAGTAAATGATGTGATCTGAGAGAGGATTGCGCACTGGTTGTGAAAAATAAAAATGATTTCGTTTGAAAATGATATACGAACACCTGTTATTTACTCGTTTATTACTGAATGGAAAAGTAAACGTTCGATATGGTTGGTAATATTGTTATAGGATTAATTGATATTGATTAGTTAATTAATGTATGGATAAATCTTTTAATTTTAGTTAAATATTCTGCACTTCCTATACAACTTAATGGCATCCAGTGTGTTACTTACGCGAACCAAAATGCCAAATTTATGGCGACCTTATTCCGCAGCTTACTTTTTTTCTACTGTCCAGCGTTAAAATTACGACTAATTAACTAACGGTAAAAGACATTATTTCAAAATTATTTTTCCTTTCCGCTTCAATTAGCCTAAAATTATACTTAAACAAAGATATTTTTCTACATTATGCGTGTCTATAACCAGTTATATAAACTGCATGTACCGTTGTAACAATAAACAACCACCATATAAAAGACAATATTACTCGACGCAACAATCACCAATCACCTCTTCTCACCACCAACAAAAAAAGTATATGTAAATTACGGTTTTTCAAATATAGCCCAAAGTATCACGGGATGTCGAGAGAGGATCAAGTGAAACGCTCGTCGTCCTTCTGGCATCTTAGCCGCACGACGAGGACGTAGAGTCATAACGGCATTGTTCACCTTATCCATATACCACAACGATAAAAAAAAAGCGCGTCTCAATCCCAGTGAGAGAGGCGGAAGGTCGCTTCTCTGTTATACTTTTATCAAAGTACAATCAAGTCTGATATATCCCTTCCTTTTCTTCGCAACCTGCCGCACGTGCACGCGAACATCGTTATATATCATTCGGATGTATACGCGTGTATGTATTTTAACACTGATTGGTGCGGTTTTAATTGGTTTCTTTGTTCAGGCTTGAATCTTTGTATACCAGCTACAGCTGGAAAATGTGTAACGTTGCGAAGGAGGAAGAGGGTATAAGAGCGCATTGTTAATACCGATTATTTCAATAATTTACGACGATCAGTCGCTATACTGGCAAGTGTAGAAATGCAAGAATGCGAGGATTTAAATCGACTTTTTATATCACCTCGTCGCGACGATAAATTATATTGTGACGAAAAAAAAAATGGAGCTTTGTTAGAATCGCAATGCTCAAATAACAATCGTCAATAAAAGGTGATTATGTGATAGACCGAAGTTTATGGTCGGATAAAAAAAAATTTCACGCCAAAGTCGTCTGATGTGTAATATTTTTTTTCTTCGACTTTGAATATAAAAAACAATCGTTAAAATTATTATTATTTTTTTCGTTTAGAAAAAAAAAACAATGTTGAAAAATACGATTTATCTAACGATCAAATCTGCAATTAAAATGCGATAAAGCGATGTCTATATAGATTGACAAATAAAAATCACATTACACAAGAGACAATAACAATTTTAATTATACTGTACTTTAACTAACTTAAAAAAACAACGGCTAATTTTTCATAATAATAAATGTCCCTCTCATTCGCAGCTGAACTCATATTCACCTCTCGTGACTTTTCGGCCGCTTTTATGTATCATCATACTCATATACTTTAATATATCTCAGGGTCAGCATCAACACGCGCGAAAGGTAAACGTACGGATGTCCGAGCCATGGCCCGCGCGCACGGTTATAATACGATCAGTGCGTTTTATATTCGGCTGAGTAGGGGGGGGGGGGGGAGTCTCGTACGATGCGCTATACCGTGGTGTATATTATCATCGGCCTCGCGCGTCCTATACAACGCATTTTAATATAACGACTTCCTTTCGTTAATAATTCGTACAGAGTAGAGTGTTAAGTGATAAAATGTGTAGGTGAAACTCTAATGTACGTGGAATGTAATTTAGTGGATATATAATACAGCATTGATTAGCGCGTTGAGTGTATAGATAACGTTTGTGTATTATATACTTATAATTTAAATAATTTGAGTGCTCGTTTTTAATTAATAGGAAAGAAAATATCATTTTTATCTTACTAGTGTATATCTAAAGTACATTTTTTTAAACGAAAAATTAATTATACTTAATGAAATATGAAAAAAAATTTTTTTCAAAACAATTATTTCAAGACTATAATCTCGCCTATAAAAATGACTCGTGATAAAGCAACGATTAGCGAATGCTATATACTCCTTTGTTCCATCCTGAAATTGCTTTAAACCGTACCGCAAGACGAATAAACTTTATGACCCTCACCAAAGCCGAAACATATATTAGAATCCATACCAATCTCGTATGTGTAATTCATTACCTTTCGACCTCAAAAAAATAAAAAGTAAAATGATTTGACACTGCTCTTTTAGCTCTAGTTGTATATATATGGCCAAGTCTCTGTCAAATTGAGAAATCAAAAGTCTTCTTAAAACTTGAATTTCGAATTTTTTCGACTCATACATTTGGATAAATCAGAGGTTGAAAACTGAATATTGATTATTTTTGCACTTTTTCTCAATTGCTCTGATTAATCCAAAAGTATGGGCCAAATAAATCCGAAACATACATAGGAGTATCCGTAATAAGTAACAGAATATTTTCTCAGAGTTTCAAGAAAATCTATTTGTTCATCTATCAACTTGACAGCCACTCGACCATGTATATATATATATAATTGTCAAATCCTCTTGGAACTCTAATAAACCGTTTAAACAGCTCATAAACGCGCACGGACGAAGATCCCGTGCGGCAAACGCGCGTCACTCGCCCGCGACTTATCGCCTCGTAAACGCACGATCAAGCGTATGCGTACGCATTATATATACATATACATATATGTATATACCTATATACATAGATCTGCGCAGTGTGCTCTCACAAGCCGCACGTGAGAGCTCTTGTGTACGGCCGAACTCGATAATTTTTCGGCCTTGTCGCCGATAATAATGACACGCGTGTCGTCGTCGTGTATGTAGTGGATGACAAGACGAGGCTGTGCAGTATGGACTTACGTGCGAGTCGAAGGATTTTTGAAGAGGCCAGTCGTTGTATGTATATAGTGTAATACTATGGCTGAAAAAGACATCGTATATATATCGTCGTCACTGCGTACTCACCTGGAAACATAAAGAAAAAGATCATCGTCAATAAGGAAAATTCGTGCAGTTGATATCAATTTTTTTTCAAGTTTATTATATATATATAGATAAGGAAGGAAGACTATTTATATTATAACCGCGAGGAGTTAATGTAAAGACAATCGTGAGTGAGAAAAAAAATGCATATCCAGGTTTATCGGGTCTGACGTGCGTATGCGTACGTATGTACATGCGTTTACAAAAGGCGCGAGAATTCCGTCAACAAACAACAATGCGCACTCAGGTATATGATTATGCAAGGATAACGCGAAAACTATTTGCATAACGTGGAAATAAAGAGTACAGACGATGATGAAGGGAGGAGGGGGGGGGGGGGGGACAGAGGACGTGAGTAGAATTCGACGACAGCTCATTTTCAAGCAATTATATATTCAACTTGTCTCGGGTTAACGTTTGCAGCGGTATAGTTAATATTATAGTTTTGCGCATTCGCGCGAGATATTGTGAAAAACACGGAAGGTTTCACAGCGCTTTTTCTAGGATACGCAAGTATACGCTGAGGAAGGAAAAATGTCACCTACTGTGTGTGGTGTAGTGTGCAAAGCAAATAAACGCGACGGTGTAAACAAGCGCAGGGTTTGCTGGATCTGTTGTTTATGCATATATAGGTATTAATCTCATATGCAATACTATCGTTAATCATTAATATATTAATTGATGTTTACCTAATAACATATTACATACTATTACTACGAAAATATCGCATACAAATGACTTTAAAAAATTTAATTTCTTTATTTCCACGATTCTTCATTACAAAAAATGAACATTCGAGTATAGCACAATAATAATTTTTGCTTTGACACTACAACGGTATAATAATACGCATACACAATTTTCTCCAAGGTCCTCCCAAATTACTCCCGGCGATTATCGCATGCGAATTCTCTCTTCATGTACACGTATATATATATATATATATACAAAAGTAACGCGCGCCGCAGCACCTTGCACAATATAATGTGCAAATCTCGCAAAATCTGTGACGAAACTCGAAAAATGTATTTAAATTTTTATTTTTTTTTTCGAGCACCCCTATATAAAAATAAAATAAACCTAAAAAACAAGAGCTTTTTCAATTTTGTTCAGAATTAGAAAATGCTGGTTCTTTCAAAATAATTATGTAAACTGAAGTTGAGCTTAAAATTTTCGTGGTCAATGGTTGGGCCAATTGTTGACCCTTTGTCATCTTTTTATAAATTTTAAGTTTAACGGCATATTTTACAGCACATTTTACGGTAAAATTTTAGATTTGGGTTTGAGGTTAATTTAGAACTATAGTAAAAAAATTTTGAGTAATTTTAAAATTTTAACCTATCACAATTAACATGAAATGTCCCATCTATATACGTCACCTGCCAAAACAAGCAGCTAATTGTCCAGAAACGGGTAAGAAACACGAAGTTAGTATACATGCTGTATAATACACACATTCACACACATAAACAACAAGCTTATCTCGCGAAGAGAGAAAGAAACTCTAAATAATTGTTCGGTTCCAGTCATAAGAACACGCTAACCGCACCGTCGTTGTCATCGCCATATACTTTTTCTTAACAAAGCGCGTCTTTTCTTATACAATACGGATTGCTACTATGTAATACCCACTCACTGACACATTGTATATGCCGTATCGCTATCGTCATATAGATGTGTCAGTGTGTGTGTGTGTGTGTATGTATTATACGTATATAAAGCCCGTGTGGTGTGTCGGTCATCGGCATTTCGGTCAGTGTGTATATACATATACGCGCAAAAAATTCTTTCAACGCGTGATCGTATACACACATACGTGTATGTGCCTTTTAAAAGGCGCGTTTTTTCGAGTTCAACTGATTCTCTCCACTCGCTTAGTGTGTATACATCATCGACGTCATTGACTGGTTATTGCGCAATTTAAGCGTACTTAGATCGACATGCCATCTCCTTTAAGTATACACGTGCAGATCCTTTGTAGAGCAGCGTCTTAGTTTTTACTCTATTATACGTGCTGTTCGACTTCTTTTTAAGGTACTTTTTGGAGATTCATCGAACTGCGCCAATAAAGCATATATAGACGCGACGTCAAAATACGTTGTAACGGTATAATATACACTCACTCTCTACTACGTATATGCATTCGTCTAAATACTATTATGATTATTATGACAAGTGAATCGCGTAATGCAAAAATATTATCCATCATCGTGAATCCTATACGACGATAAAATGAAAAAACAACGGAAACATAAATATTCATCTTTCAATCCATTGCTACCATGATGCGTTATTTGTTTACTCGAAACTCATAAACCTATTAATTAATCGTCACACATTGACAGCCGCGCTTTATAAACATGTACTCCATTACACAGTCGCAGTGAACAACAAGCACCATCAAAATTTTCCTACACACCCATGAACACAATTATAACAACTCACGCATCGTGCAACCGCATAACAATATGACACAACACCACAGCTGAAGAATCCCAATATACCTACATTTTTTTTCTATACAACGCTCGTTGCAGGCAATCAGTTTCACCTCCCTCTTTTAAAAATCACGCAAACAAATCATCAATTATATTAAAACCGCGCACTATATATACTTGCACAGGTGCTAATCCAACCGCAATGATCAGCTGCCACCTGCAGCATATTGCACTCGCAAGGTCTTGGTTATATATATATATATATATATATATATATATATATATATATCCATCGCACAAATATATAATAACATTGCACCAAACGCGATAAGTACGCTGACATCGTATATATATATATATATATGTGTATGTGTCTGTACGCGCGCATAACTTAGATCACGGTTATAACACGCGTGTGCGACCGTCATCGCGAGAATACACCTACACATAGTGTTAGTACACAGGGGCGTGACTTGTACGTGTGTATGTGACGTATGGTGTACACACATATATATAGAGAGACCGATCGGGATGGTTTATTATTGGCTGCTGGACGAGCCTCCGCACGCGCGAGTATATAAACATACAAACGATATATCTAATTGGATCGACGCAGAGGTGTATTCCATGCATGATGATTTTCTCTTCATTTTTTTTCTTTTTTGTTCGCTAAAGTTTTAGCACAAGGCTGGTGTCTGCAAGTGCGTATAGCAAACGTTACGCGGTGATGTGTAATGTATATTATAATATCTATCTATATATATGCTCGATGTTGGAATCGTTACGAGTATGGAAGTATCGTTTTTTTTGTCATTAATTTTTTATCGTGTCGCGCGGTTCACACTCGACTGGATTTTTCTGGTTGAACTCTGTATGGCTGCTTCCGATATTTTGTATACATATATATGTATGTATGTTTGTTAGAAGGATCGGCATACGCGCGGCTATATTATTCGGATTGATTTTAACCGCGATACGTACGCAGCGATTTGTCATTTGAAATTGTAATATAGTAACGCAATTGCATGTATAATAGAAGGAAAGAAAAAAAACTCTAACTGTGATTTATCGAATTTCGTCGCGTGTGCACACGCTGGACAATTTAATGAATTAGCTGTGGAGTAGCTCGCGTGATTTGCGCTAATGTCGGTATTATAGGTATACGTGAACGATGGAATTATAAGAATGGTATGGTAATATACAACGACTGCGTGTTGATGTTTATATATGATTAAATGAAGACGTTGATTTTGGAGTATATCAACAAGTTGCGGTTTACATATTCTTATTTATAGCCGTATACTACGAGATTAAATGGTATATGCGAGATGATCAAATTTAACCGCGTGAAAGTAGACCATTTTCGTGTCCCGCATCTTTATCGAAAAATTAGAAAATCTCTCACGTTGCTTTTTAATATAACACTCTCAATTCACGCTTGTTTTTTAAACACCCACGCGACGTCTTTTGGAAAGTTCCGTCGATTACACGGTTACAGCTCTCGATATCACGATCCCCCGCTTACACGCGACAATATGTTATTGTCCGCAATTTTCCATTGAATTTCATCAATTATTCAAGCTGCTTCTTGTTTGAAATGCATTACCATACCATCTGAACTAACCCCGCTTTGTATATAGATACATACTCTTATTCCATATATACCTAATTAAGCGAACCTACAAACCAAAATTCCTTACCAGTATAGATACATAAACCACATCTTTTACGTCTACATCCAAAAATAACAAAAAAAAAACCACCTCGTGGGTTTACACAGAGCGTAACCAGTAAATGACCTTCACCTTGCGGAAGGAGTGTCGCACATTCGAGAGATCGATGCACCTATACGTGTGTTTACGTGGAATTCTCCACGACAGGGTTGCTCATCGTTTGTCTATATATATATATATATATATGTTTGCACACGACAGCCACCAGCTTTCCGCGTGATTGCACCAGTGGCATGTGTGTGTGGCTGGTGTTGTTCGGTAGAAGAGATAAGAAAAGAAGAAGGAGAGAGAAGAAAGCGAAAAGGTTCGGTACATTGTTGTTATAGATTGCGTTTAAGTAGGGGCTGAAAATTGTAACGTAGTTCATGTTCGATGTTTAACAATTTAGGTAAAAGCTTAAAAAGTCATAAGAAACTTAAATATTTACTGATACAATTCACTATACATCGTTACTTATGAAAACAGTCAAAAATCGGTTCTTCCGCGAACTAATCCGATAATTGGCAGAGCTAAAAATTTCGTATGATGATTTGGGTACTCGCAAAACCGAGATATATATCGGGACTATGATCGATATGCGAACGCAGTTGACGTAAGTGTAAATATTCTTGTCTCAAGAATGTATATCTTGTTCTTTGCGCTTAGCATCCGATTCTGCGCGTAAAAGAAGAGACGAGTTCGAGTTGCGTCGACGAGCGACAATGAATAAACATTTTACACTAGCGATAAATCAAGAGAAACGATATAGGACCGAAAAGCGCAGGTGTTTGACGACCGTAGATCGCTATATAATTACAGCATGACATAACTATATATGATCAACGTTTTAATTCACACATAATCGCGAGCTAAGATCTATTTAACTGATCATATATGCTATTATATTATCACGGAAATGACGTAGACCGTAATGTATTTAGCTGAAGCGATCCAATTGTGTACTCAGTATTTTTAGATATAGCAATATTCGATATTGATATAATAATATGCAATGCAAGCGTACATTTTTAAATGAAAAAATAAATCAATTCTCAAGTGGAAACGTTTAATCAGATATATACGCGCTTCCGTCGCAGAAATATATATAACAATAAAAGTACATCATCCGTATACGAAGCATCAATATATAACACGCGTACATGTGAAAAAATTTTCCCAACGCTCGAGATTTTCGCCTCACCTCATATAATACGCTATTGCGCAATATAGTTATCATGCGCGTGAACGAGAGAAAAAGCGCAACACAGCCAGCGTAATAATTTTTCACAGATAATCAGTTTCCCTTCATGAATTTTGCATGAACCGTGATCGTCGCGTCTATAAACCACGCGTGTATGTACCATAACTTGTTCCACGCGCGAATGATACGTTATAGTGTCGCTCCGCGCGCAGGAAAAAAAAGAGCGTCATATATATAGTTGAGACGAGATTATATGTATACGTATATTCACTCTTTCTCTCGACTTGTTACTCTGCAAAACTCGCGTATAATGCGCGCATCATGCGCTTCCTTTTTACCTCTCGCGCGCGTATTATTATTTAATACGTTGCGCAATTCTCGCGAGCGTTTATAAGTATAATGTCGTGACTTATCTCTCCTTTTCCCGTAGGCGCGCGCTACGCGAGATGCGCAACTTTTTTATATCATTTTTGTCTTGTGAGAGGGTCAAGGTGTAAAGTATACTGTATATATCATGCATAATGACGATTCTCAAAATTGAAAAGGAATTAGTAGTTATTTTAATGTATAATGTTTGGTCAAGTGCAAGTCGCGATCATTGTGACTGATATAATATTGTAATTGGGTACGATAAGATCGAAGAATTTTCAAAAGAATTTACCAGAATTACTTATAATAACAGCAATAATCCAAATATTAGTTTTTAATGTTTACGGTAGAGGCGTGTAGAAATACTTATGATGCAATAGGTCATTAAAAGGTTATGCGACTGTTTAATATGTATATACATATATAAAAAAGCTTATACGACATTGAAAATCTGATACCATTTAGAAGTTTCAACGATGACGGATCGCAGAGATTGAGATCGGAAGCGCGCGCGAGTGCCAGGAAAATCCGCAAAGATACGCAAGAGCACGTGAATATGAGATGACGCGAGCGTTGATATGCGATCTCGCTAATACGGATTCGTATAATGATCAATTATATATCATATGCACGTGTATATGCATGTAGTACGATCATTCCTCATCTATTCGTTCTTATATATGTTTATACGGATAACTGTAAAAAATGAATCAGACTGAACCGTGGAATATATATCTCAAATTTCGCGCATATGTGAGGACTTGTACAATTCATCCACACTTACTTAGAGGGTGTAAAAGATTCAAAGAATTTTTTTTTGTTTTGAGGCGAACCTCTGTAATAATTATTTTCTCGTTCTAAATGTTATAAGTTATGGAATAAGAAAATTATCGACAGTTGTTGCCATCTATATGAAAGCTTCATTTATTTCGTCCATTTATAAACTAGTGTCACAAAACCGTTTTGTGAATGAATGATTGAACGAAAAGAAAATTATTAAGATACGCATCGAATCTTCATTTACAATATCTGTTGAACGTTTGAAGTATACGGATAAACTGTATAAAATTCCTCGTACATCATACATGCGATCCGTTTATTTTCACCTCCTCTTTTCCGATACACGCGCATCTATATAATATCCAACAAACTCTGGCCGTTTTTCGTCCACTTCTTAACCGCTGCAATTATAACGATGCGGAGTAGCGATATACTATACGCAAGTATAAAGCGAATGATGATGGCCAAGTAGAAAAGCACTGTATATATATATATCGTTCATGCAGCGCACGTGCGTGCATCGCCTTAAGTAGATGCATACCGAGTACATCAAGATAATGTCTTACTCGACTCGGATGCTTCTACTTATATACTCGTTTCGCCCGTTTAAGCCTATACACATTTTACACGTACGATCGTTCGAATACTATACGCACACAACCCTTTAAGCTATATACAAACGCCATACATAAATATTAATATATACACACACACACACACATAAACACATTAACCGCATTCCCAAGCTCCCCTTCCCTTCCAACAAATCGCATATATAATCTCCTTATTATTCGCACAGTAGGTTCTATATACGTCACACGCGACATGGTTGATGACAATACGACGTATTAAACACGCGTCATCGTCATCGTGATGTTGTTATCAATGGCCAACGGGGGATATAAGAAAAAAGAAAAACGAACGCGGCCGTCAAGTTAAAACGACCGAGGATCGTTTACGATCTCCCCAATGGTTTATTCAGCGCGATTTATATATATATACCGCTGGGTATATCCCGCAGGGCTCGATTCCGTCAGCATGCGCATGATGAGCAAGGGAACAACGCGCAATACAAGGACGCCGCCGCCGCCGCAACTCACTGTGATGGTCTCTTATCTTGTTATTAACTTGCCCGTGTAGTGAGTGGGAGATGATGCATGCGAGAAGTACGAGAGCATTTAAGTGTATCGGAGTGGATTTGATGTTTTGGTATATAGGGATCGCGTTTTTGGTTTTCTTGAAATATGTTAATTAGGTATATATGCGTGTGTATATTCGTGTACGATGAAATTATTGGTATAACTGATAATTAATGCATATGATTTGATTCTAATTTAGTAAATCGATCAATATTTATAGATAAAATCAGTCTATATATGTGATAATCGAAAAAATATAATATGAAATTAATTTCAGTGATAGTTAGGGGAAAAAGGTATATATGAAAAATAAGTAAGCAGTAAGTTTTAATTGTTTCTGTAGAAAATTAAAAAAAAATCACAAAACAAAAATATTCATTTAATAAACGAAAACAGTTTATAATATACTGCATATATACGAATGTTTCTCCAAACAAGTGATTAGTTCGTTAAAACATCAAAATACAAGCTTTCTGCTATAATAACATAATTTTCCTCTAACGCCAAAGTCTTTTAAGCGCTAATCACTAGTCGGCACGAATGCGGCAAAACAATTCCATTATCGTTCCTAGTAACGAGATATCTTGTAATTACGAAAAAAAAAATGAAAAAAAATCACGTACGAATATACATATGTGTTTCCGACAAATTACAGTTCCTATATTCACACTTGTTATTACGCCGATAAGACAATATGTTAATAATTAGCACGGATAACAATCTCGAATCATGTTTCCAAGTCTCTTAAGCCACGTATATTAGGTATATACATATCGTTCCACAACAAATGAGAAAAGGTGAATTTTATACCAAATTAAAAATTATACCACGCTTTTACCTCACTATACATCTGCGTTTATATTATACACCGTTGCGCTTTCTGCATCTCTCTTTCTTACTGCATACCGGGGCACACAACGTATACATATACCGTAATCACATCCGATCGGCATCGCCGTCTGTTCCCACCGAAAAACCCGTACACGGCAAAATTCCGTGAGTATACACGCTATATACACTGGTCGCGGTGAACGCCCCTTACTGTACACCTCGGGTTGTCGGCGTATACACTTTTCAAACCGAACGCACCGTTCGAAAAAGTGGATCGCCCGCAGTCCTGCATCCCAACTACCTATATATATATATATATATATATACTCATACCACGTATACACGCGCCTGTAGTGTGCGTATATACGAGTATACACCTAAAGAAGAAAAAAAAAATCATTGCACCGCGACGGAATCGCAACCGTTGCGCAACGCACAAGCCAGCATGTAAACCTATGTGTATGTATAATATACGAAGGCGACAGTTAGAGTCGTCGTAGTTTTCGAGCCACGCCTATATGTGTCGTGATTTATACCTTCTATACAATCTGCATTGAACGTGCGCGCACACCTCTCTGAATTATGTAAGTTTTCGGAAAAATCTATTGTGTTTTCCGGGGTGAGAATGTACGGTTTTTTAAAGAAAAAAAAAGAGGTGCGGGTGAGATATAGAGAGGAAGAGATGAAAAAACAAAATGTTGGTTACAAGACAAAGGAGGAAGCTGGGCGTGACGCGAGGATGATGATGGATTTATTAGTAGAGAAGTTTAACACGTGCGCGACGAGTGATAATTAAAGAGCTTGCGAGCGGAACTAAATTTGATTATGACTGCGGATAATTGAGCTGTATGGGTGTGTGTATGTTATATATGTATACCAGGATGAAGAATATAGAATATCGTTGTTAATTGTTTCTTTTTTTCATTTGCTACTCCAAACCTGTCAAATATCGCGTCACACTCAATTATAATCTCGTTGACATGCGTATCCATTTTGCATCAAGCTCAGGTATATATTTATCCACACTTACATGTATATGGTATATATAAACCGCGCACTCGTATACGTATATACATCCATTTTAACTTTATTTATCCCACCTTCGATATATTGCAGCCTTAACCTCGGCTGTTCTTAACCACGCGGGTGCAGCCCCTCACCCAAAATTATATATATATATGTTCTTTTATACTGATACGCACATATCGGCCCTGAGAAACGCAGCAGTGAAATCGCAGAAAAAGATGTTCTCTCGAGCGAACGAACGAACGAACGCACGTACGATGTAAATATTGAAGCTGGAACTTAGTGGGCCTTCGAAAATTGGAAGAGTACGAGAGAGCGAGAGAGCTATTTTTGCACATGCGCGCTTATTGACGTCAAGCAGAGATCCAAATGAAAGGTTAATTAAGAGAGAAGAAAAAAACACATGCGGTTGTTGTTATATTTATACGAATAATAAAGAAGAAGAACAGCGGTTTGTGTTTACAAGGGAACCCGCAGAGAAGTATGGTTAATAATTGGGTAGGATTATTGATTTGGATTGAAGTGATGGTTATTATGGTAAAGGAGATACCGATAAATGTCAGTTATTTACGTTGATGGTGTTATAAAGCTCTGCAATGAATCTTTTCGTATACTTCAAGATTTATACACATACTAAAGAGACCAATAATGTATGTTGATGAACGGCTAAGTTTTTTTACCGATTTACGTCAAACAGCGCCATTAAGGCTTTTTTTTTGTTCATTGATCAGATATAGTTGATTTCGGAGAAAAAGAAGTCGTAGACTTGTAAAGTCTCTTAATAAAGTTCACTATGTGAATGATTAGGCAAAAAATTTAAGAAAATACGTGTTATAGTGTAGTATATTACAACCAATTATTGTAACTTAAAAAAAAAAGAAATTCATGTGATAATATACATAAATGTAGAGTTTGTGGCACTGATCAGAGTTAGTAATCAGGTCGACGCCTCTAATTGGATTGTTCGCGAATGGTTTTCAGAACACATAATATTTCTCATCCAATACCAACAATTAAACTGCAACTACCGAGATTATAAAATAACAGCAACCGCGCTGACATAACTCTATATAAACGCATTGACGATCATATATGAAATAAACCGTTAAAGCAGTGACAGCTTCAAATATCTATAACTTAATGATTTGATTTCATGAGTCATATACGAATCGGATGATAAAAATTAAGTGAATTATATCGTTTCATTGATTGACATCGGTATGACTAAATGACAACTATAAAGTGCAATGAAATCACTATAAAACTAAATTAGTCCCATCAAAACGGAATCTCAATAATAAAAAAAAGTGTATTTAAAAAACGTACCACCAGATGATTCATCCAAACTGTCAATCTCATATCAGATATATACACATTTTCGAGCGAACCCCATCACGCGAGCTTATACGCTATACGACGCTCGCTTATATTATAGGTATAACAATATTTTTCATCGCTTGCGTCCACAAAGTGTCCCATCTAATCGCACCTATACAACGAACGTCGACGTCGTCGTTTGTTTAGTCGTACATGCGAAGAAAAGCTTCGCGCGTCGTTCAATTGGCCAATTGTGATGGCCCCACGCCGCTAAATTGGATTATTGCGCGGTGCAATATATAGCGTTCGCTCGCATGAGTCGCTCTCTCTCTCTCTCTCGCTCTCTCACTTGCCACTTGCTTCTTTTGCCATTGTTTATATCGAGCGCGCGCGAGTGAGTGAACGAATCGAAAGTATAAAGTGTGTGTGTGTGTGTGTGTGTGTGTGTGTATAATGCGTGTATATACATATATATAATACGAAGAAGCGAGAGAGAGAGCGTATGTCACGCGCACGTTCGCGCATCTGCGTGTCAGGGTCGGTTGTTCACTTTTGCGGCTCACGTTCGCCGAAAGGCTCATTACACTCGGTGCATTCCGACGACCTCACGCGCGCCTCTGCTGATGTATGTATGTGTGTGTGTGTATGTAGATTGTATATATTGTGATTTTTTTTTTTTTCACCGAGCGACTTTTACGTCAGAGCGGTATGTAGTCGAGGTCCTGCGGAAGGCGAAGAGTGTGTGTGTTTGTGTATGTGAGAGTGAGGGAGCTTTGTTGTGGATTTGCATGACAATGCAAAAGAGAGAGAGAGAGAGAGAGAGAGAGAGAGGAAGAAGTGCGTCGGTTTGTCTTATGGCCTTCGAAGTACTTGCATTGTTTATGGGGGGGTACTCGGTATGTGTGATCAACGTGCGAGTGCACTCGTTAAAATTAAGTAGCCTGTTGCCGTGTGCGTCATTTATATATACGAATTCGTTTACATGTCTCTGTGGGGGTTCGGTGGGGTTTGATCATGATGTGGTGGATTTGGAGTACGGTTTAAGTCTTGTTGAAACAATTGTTATAAAGTATTGTGATTAAAATGAGAAAAGTTATCTTTTTGATTTTTGTGAATACGATTTTTCACTGAGAAAATGTTAAATGGCGGATATAGATGTCTACTCTCATATGGTGTGCCAAAAAAAATCCTTCAATTTAGTAATTTTTACTATAAATTATGATCCACTGTACAGTAATATTTACTCAAACGGTTTTCTTTATGAAACATTTCGCTTCAGTTTTATGAATATTATATCATAAAAGTAACCAGGTAACCAATTCACAAGGTATTACAATACCGACTACACTTTAAACCGGCCTAATCGTACGATACCACAGTAGAAAATATAATCGCGGCAACAAAAGTACGTGTGTCTATTACCATTTACTTAAACGCAGGCCATTGTAAAATTCATCAGAAAATTTATTGTCTAATATACATCAAACGACTGCGCACGGTATTTCATCGCAGCAGAGAGAGAGAGAGAGAGGCAAGAAGCGCAGGAAAATTATAAAATCAAGCGTAATGTGATTTTAATTAAAAAATGATCTTTGGCGGAAGGGCCAAATTGGAATCACATGCGCGCAAGAATTAATTCGCAAATTCAGCAGGAGGGATAAAGAGATAGAGTAAGAGAGAGAGGGAGAGAGAGAGAGAAGCGTATATACGCACACATGAGGCTCTACTCGCTCGCATATTATTGCCTCGATTGGTCTCAATAAGTCGCGGTGTGTCGGCAGTTAAAGTAAGTGCTTGATATATACCGGGTGAGCTCAATTCGCCTGCCTCCTGCCCCCTTGTCGTTACCACCGTCGGTGTGTGCTATACATATATGTATATATAGCACCAAACTACTTATAATAAAAATACATTGCGCGTAATTGCCGACGTGTACATCAATCTACGTCCGTGTTAATTTTTGCGCGTGACTAAAAAAAAGAGAAGAGTGAAAGTGAGAGGGGAGAAGTTAACGTAATTTCCACGTGATACACCGGAACGTACCTCCTCTCCAAATTAATATTTTACCATAATATATTGTAATACACACGTAAAATAGAATTTCGTTGCGCTATGTCTTCACGGGTACCGTATGATCATCAATAACGATAAATAATCGGTCGCGCGGTACGCGTTGAATCGGTCACCCGTTATATATACACACGCTCATGATGTGTCCATCGTTGCGCCGAGGTGCCTGCAATTTGGTATATGCTAAATAATGAGGGTGAAGAGGCACGTATATGTATAGAGATATCGTACAGGTTCGCTTATATGTATATGTGTGTATATATATGTATAGATGCTTGCGAATATCGTCATGCCCTCGTCGGTCTTTCGAGAACATGCGCGACGAATCCCGCGCGCACAGTCTGCATGCGAATGTGTGATTTAAGGAAAGGATATGTAGGTGAGTAGGTTGGAGTTTTTTTTTGGGAGAATTTTTCGTGAGGAATTTTTGAATTGCGGAGTTTGCTGTGAGTTTTTTTGGTGAATACGAAGGTGACTTAAGGAAACTTGGTCACTAAACTTGGTCACTATCTACTTGAAAGCTTGAATATATTATTATGAATTGTTTTGAAAATGATCACTAAATTTTTATTAAAAATTTCTTTTTTTAATTTCCAGCGGGTCTCGTCTTTCGTAAAGTCAAAAAGCAAGTATTATTGTTTATAGTTGAACTATAAAATAAAAAATCTATTGGAAAGTGGGTTCAGATGTGAAGGTGAAATCTTTTGCTTCAAATTCGTATGGAAGTAGTATTTTATAAAAATATTTTTTATGTTTACAAAAATAAACTACTATTCTTTATATAATTCACCTAATTAGACGAATTTTTTAAAAGTTGAGTGACTCAAAGCGATTATGGTATATATGGTACGGTTAATTAAATACTGCGCAAAAAATTTTACATTTTTAAATAAAAATTATACTACATTTTCAAGACAAAAAAAAAACCTTCATAAAAATTTATAATCTATTTCTAATAAGAGCTATTTTTTTCAAACCTATAAATATACTCTATACAACAAAACACTCTCACCCATCGTCTACTCTCAACCTTCTCTCTCACCACAACACTTTCCGCTCTCCGACCTCCCATCACGCACACGCACAAACAACCGCATCATCGAAATTTACGCACTTTCACTCTCTCTCTTACTCCTTCTTCGCAATGCATCAACACACGCGTACGATGCACATTTCACGCAAAGTTAACTCGCAAATGCTCACGCTTATATATATACATACATACAGCCTTCAACTTGCCGGGCAAGAGTATATATGTTACGACTTACCGCTGAGAGTAAACGGACGATGGAAAAACATTATTTTTTCGAGATAATCCGAATTATGATTTACGGGCGTACATACGCCGCGCTATGCGGAAGTCATTTCGGTTTTACCGCTGAGGTTATTGTAAATGACGATGTGTACAGCATGTGCGTATATATATATAAAGATGGTACGAGTGCACGAGTGTTTTGGGATTTGCAATGAATTTATGTAGATAAATAAAGGATTTGTTTTAATCATAATTTGCACGCGATAATAAATGTGTAGAATATGTATAACGGGTTGTTTATATCATCGAGTGGTATTTTAATGTCGAAATAGTTCAAGGTATTTCAGGAATGTTTATATCTAATCATCAATACAAATAATTCCGTTACGTAATCCTCAACTATATAATATTATTTAAAAGCAAAGACTCTATATAACCGTAATATCGAAATATACACTTCGTTATCAAGTAGTACCATGCAAGCTTGAAAAAACACAAGGATTCCGCCGACGCGTATCACCGTTTCCATATACCTATATATATATATAGCTACGCGGAAGCCAAGTCCTGCGGTTTCCCTCTCGGTTTCGGCTCTTTATAATGTATTACCTCCATGAAAACAACGAAACAGTGCATTCAAGGTCGTGCCGACGGAGGCGCTCGTAAAATTACTCGAGATGATAAGTGTGTTCCGAGGAGCGTCGAAGGACTAAAGCATCCCACATATAACGTGCGTCACGCGTGTTTTTTTTATTCGGGGGCGACGAGCTTGTTGGAATGTTGCAAAAACATTGTAAAGAGGGGTTTGCACTTGTACATATAACTAAAATTGATCGTTTTAAAGGGGTAAGTGAAATGTTACTTTTTTTTATTTAATAAACAATATGTGTGCCTATCTAAAAACCTGCCGATAATAATAAAAATAATAATAAAAATAATGATAATGGTTTATAAAAATCGAAGGTTACTACAGTATGTATAACACGTAATGGGAATAACAGCAAGTTTTTCCTATTATAAATGGCGTTGTTTTATTTCGTAATAAAAAAAAGTAATAGGTTTAAAAGTTCAAAACCCCGAACCTACATTCTCTAAACAATACAACAATCGCTCGAAGTAAAACTAAGACCCTGGTTATATATAAAAGAAACATGAACCTCTGACCGAGAAACGACGAATTCACTCTTATAACTAAATGCATTTCATGATATATACCAGAATCGACTTGTACGAAACAGACCGTTACAGATCAGCGTGTCACCGGTATAGTATATATACATCAATAAAGTCGCGTGCCGTGTGCACCTGAGCGTTTAAAGAAAAAAAAGAAGAAAAAAAAATGCGCGACACCAAGTTGCTCGGAATGCAAATCTCGTGGATTACGTAAGTTCACGCGCGAACCCGACTGAATAAGGAAGATTTTCACGCGCGCGCGCGCCGTTATCGTGGTAAGTATATACGTATACGGCTCTCGTAAACATATGATGCGCAATATTGAACGGGAAGATTTTGGGTGTGTGCCGAGGCTTGTGTGTATTTTATTGACACACACATAGAGAGTGCGTCGAATTGTAATTGCGGCTATATATTGAATGCGTGTGTTTGCGTTTTTTTTTTTCTTTCTTTTCCTGCGCGAGCGAATTCGTGCGTTTTCCAATGGTAAGGATGAAATCTTGAAAGAGAGAGAGAGAGAGAGAAAGAGAGAGACGTGGGATATTAGATGGAATGGATTTGACGCGACCTTGGCGGGTTAACGCCGATGAATGGCTTCTCCGGAAGTGGGAATTTGAATTTGAAATACTGACTGCACGTACGCGCACGGCTAAAGACATTATCCAATCGAGGTGAAACTTTGTCCAGATATATATATGTTGTGTCCTGCAGTGCGGCTAGGGAAAAATAGACGAGGAGTTTAGGTTTAAAAGGGCGAGCGTCATTTTGGCAAGTTTCTGTAATTAATATTCAAATGGTTTTAGTCGTGGAGAGGACAAAGATAATTAGATTCATAATACGCTCGAAAAAAAAAATAAGTGCTACTGGATATTTTTAGTCTAATATTGTCAAACTGTATTCTGATAAATTTTCGTTGTCAAATTTTAAACTATCATTATTGTGGAAAAATTAAAGTTTTTTAAATCTATTTATAATGATAAATGAAAGTTGTTAAGACATTAAGTGTTTAAGACAACGTAGCAGTGAAAATAGATTTTTTCGAAGTAAAATTGAAAATCTTCAAGACTTGAGTTTGTCTATTCTCTTACCCAACAAAAACATTCGATAAACAATTAACCAACATTATTAAACCACATCTGCACATCTTCTCTAACCTTTTAAACGCCATTTTCGACCACACCACATCACAACTTCGAAACACACCTCCATAATCATTAAACAAAAAAAAAAAAAAATCCGACCACGACTCAACTCGGTAACGCAAAAAAAAAGAAACACTCGTATAATACCGCGATTAGCATGCACGCGAGCAATCATAAAGCAACTAATAATGTCGACATATTATACGCTCTCACACTCGTATATACGCGCACGTGTATACTGAAAATTACCATTTTTGCAAAAGCACACGAGGCACAAAAAAAAACACCAACAACACGAGGTATATCTATATATATAATTAACGTGTGTGTGTGTGTGTGTATAGGGTTCGACGACACTCACGTTCGGAATTACCTAAGTCCCTCGTTGTAGCGCGGGCTTGGACTTTCACTTTTCGCGGATAGAAGGAGATTCGGCGTGGCTGAAAGACGCAGCTGCGTGTATAGATATGTGTGTGAGGCACACATTTGACATATACTGGATTGTTGCCCAGGGGGGCGACGACAATATATATGTATACGGTATGTGAGTGTGAAATAACCCGATGACTCGAGCGTTCGCCTGCGTCTATAGGGATCCACGCTATATGGTTTTTCCACGCACGTTACGACTATAGCGAGTTGGGTTAGGAATGTTTACGGAGTATTCCATGTCGCGTGTGTGTATATATATAGCATATGTGTCCTACATGCGTATAGAATTGATATATTATGCGCGTTTGGTAAAACGGGGACTAACGTTACATTTTCTTCTTCTCTTTTTCTTTGAGACACTTGATGCAACACGTGTTTACTTATAGGTCCATCCGTCCGCATAACTAACGAAGGTTGTACACAAGCAGTTCGTCTTTGTTGTTGCGTCTATATATTTACATAATTAGTTTTTAATTACCATTAAAAAATCTTCGTTGGCGATGTATATGACCGAAGGAGCTTGAGAATTCGTGCCCTCGAGGGTCATAAAAGTATATATGTGACGTAATTTTGTCAGGATTCCAAGCGCAGGATACTTTAACCGATAAATACATCGTATGAACGGTCGAGTCAATGATTTACGGTGGATAATGGAAAAACTGTATTGAATTTCGCGCTGTCGATCGCGTTAAACGTTGTATATATGGGTACTCGTAAATCAGACGAATACATTATATGGAAAATAAAATAGGTAACTTTTATGGAAGAATTTGACGCGCTTGCCGGTTGTTAAATATCACGATAAATATATATACTGCAGGAAATTACAATATGAATGAATAAATGCAGTGACATGTATATAACATTGCATGCAATTTCAACGATAAAAGGAATGTCAAGAGTAAAAGGTATTCGCATAAAAATCTACTAATGCATACAAATTTATCATTTCTGTAATGGAAAAAGTGCTTGTTTAACTCCCATATAAACGTAAATCGTATGAGCGCAATGATTAATCACTGAAGAAGAGAAAGACATCGGGTAACAAGTTCCACTGATCATATACTATATACCGCACGTGTTGTAAAAAGTCTATAGTGGAATACCAATCATAGGCACGCGTTATAGGTATGTATATGTACATAAAATCATTTTACGTTTACGCGCCAACGAAATCCTTGGGTCAAAGCACCACGAGGGAAGCGCGAACATGCGTTCGTTTTTTTCATATAGCAACAACGTGTCTAATTGAAAATTAATTCTTTGACCCAATTAGCAATGCAATAAAAATCGAAATAACAAATTATTATTATTATACAAGAGAGAGGCGCGTCGTATTATATTGCCATACGAGAGAGAGAGAGAGAGAGAGAGAAAAAAACACCACGCTAATGACTATAATTATACATCCCGTTTCAATATCCGAGAACCTCATAAAAAGTCGAAGCGAAAAATAAACAAACACACTTGTCGTTGTCGTATCGCGAAAGGCTTGTATATTATAGTGTTACAAGTAAATACAGGGAAAATTATTTCCAACGATATTATAACTAACCCAAATATACGCGCGTATGGTGTCCACACCTCGTGCGATCCGACTATGTATTATATGTGTGCGCGTGCATTGCAGTTTTATTAATAAACAATCGATTGCTTTATTTACGGAAAAACGCGGAGGCACGATTGACATACCTGCGAACACAACGATATATGTTTTATCGGGTTTTTATTAATTATTCATAATAGAGACGGAGAGAAAAATGACTATTAATATACATACATATAATTCCAAACCGCAGCTATGGGAATTAAAGTTCGACTTTCTGAATCATTCGAAAATAGCAATCGCGTGTACTGTAAGTTCTGGTCTATTAATAGCACCGCGCGCAACATGTGAAGAGAAAGAAGAAATTTTTCTTTTTCATTTACAATATTCTCTCTTGTACATTTCTACCAATAAATGTATAACTTTTCATACACAACGCGTGTACATGGAATACAGTATATTATTTTACACATCGTGTACATTATTTCATTATATAGAAAAGCGTTAATGTCTCGCGTCAAGATCATCCGTGGAAAATCTTATATATATATATACCTTCTCTGTATACGATATTCAATTCAAAGTCACTTTCAAAAAGTGAAATCTCTTTTTAAAAAGCAACCACAGCCAGCAGCAGACCCCCCGTCGATCGCTATAGAGTCGTCGAGAGAGAAAAAAAAGCGGCTGCTTGATCGCGTCGCGAATAAAATCGCGAACGAAAGCGAAAACGAAAGCGGTCACATATATATATATATATATATATATACATATATATATACACATAGAACGCAGTCGTCGTCGTCGTCACTATACTACTACATGAGGGAGAAGAAAAAAAACACGTTATAGGTTAATCGACTATTTACGCGTATGTGTATACATACAACCTTAGTATTGCCATCGCGTATTAAACAGACCGCCGCTGTTTTACGCTATACGTGTAAGTATAAGTATGTATATATATATATGCGCGTGCGATGTCGGAAACAACAACGCGTTCCGGCGGAAGCGCGTGGGAATTGTATACGTCGTATGTATAAGTGTTTCCTAGTTTTCCTTTGGTATTTTCGAGGAAAAATCGAGACTTTAGAGCTTGCCAAATAGTCGTTGAACTTGCGTAACTGCGTCATCGAGCCGTGTCTCGTAATTTTAACTTTTTCTTTTGAGAGAAATGTTGGTAAATTAGAGAACGAAGAGGTATAAGGATATATACGTTTATGCGAAAATACAACGCGTAAGGAGTGTGTATACAAAGTGTAAGGGAAATACGCCTGCCGTATATTATACACAGACACCCTGCGAATACGATCGAAGGACACGCGGAGAGTGTCAGTCCCGAGAGAATTTTTCTTTTCAATTCTTGGGGTTTCCCACCTGGGATTTCCTTATCGTTCGCGATATATATTGACAATCCTTTCTTTTTTCTTCGACTCCCAGAGAAACGATACAATAAATTTTTGGTTTTACAATATATATTATATTTCATTATAATAAGCATAATATATAATTGATCAAAAAACAAATGGAACTCACTTTACCATGATAATAGCACTGCATGATAAACGCGATGGACTTGACGCAATTCTATATAATGTATGCGCCGTTGAATGTATATAAGGCCATTTTACGGAAGTCCGATTAGCACTGGCCGTTTATACTATATACTTACGGGAAGCGTCCCTATTTTTTTCATTCCAATGTGGTATAGGTATAATAAAACGATTTAAATATGAGTATAAATATCCAGTTTCAACTAGATTCACCAGTCGGCCATATAGTACTATAATAATAAATAAACGAGGTCGCAGCAGACGGTCAAATAAAAGGAAAAATCGTGATCGTCCCATGGATAATAACATATTTATTTATAATAATATGAATATTCGAATAGAAAAAAAGAGAGAGAGAGCAATAAATCCCGCAGATATATCGAATTACACATTACACCGGGCAGTTGCGCAACCTTATTAGATAATTATATATACATGCACGCGCACTCATTACAATGTTATTCGTAGAAAGTGCGCGTGTTTCGCGCTTATGGAAATACCACGAGAGGTATCGTATAGAATTTTACCTCGACAAATGCATATAATAAAACACACGCACATAACTATATACGCAAAGAACGTTAATTAAATGAAGAGAAGAGGGGAAAAAATAATACTTTGCAATAGTATATTAAATCCAACATATAGATATACTTAAACTCACATATATACGCGTATGTATAATATATATTGCAAATATAACACGATGCCTCCCTCACATATATTGCACGTGTCTCCTCGACTTTACAACACTCTCCCTCTCATTCTCTTTCTATACCAAGTAAAAAAAAGAAGCCCTGACCACGTTCATCATAATAATCCCCGCAGAGCAGCGGCAGTGTATAGGATATACCTCTCTTCCGGCACACATCGAAAAATTCGCGCGCTTATATGTATATACATCTATATAACCGGTCGTCTTTGACGGGCGATCCAGGGTCGCGCGCGGGATTCAGGGTCGCTCCAGTTGACGCGAGGCCCCCGCTGCGTGCGCGTAACGCTGCGGTGTGAGAGAGAGAGCTTGATAAGCGGCGAGGTTGAACTGTGTGTGATCGACGTGGTTATGGGGTATAGGTGGGGGGAGGGGGGATGTAGGAAGTTTTGAAGAGTATATGTGCACACGTGTAGATTGAAGGGGTTTCCGGTGATGATTTATAGATATGTATGTTTCTTTTTCTTTTGTTGTTGGAGGAATAATTGTTGGGTGTTACCTTGTATAAATGTACACCGGAACAACAAAAAAAACGTCATCTCATGCGATCTTATTACGAATTATTTTATTTCGACTTCTTTTTCTTTCGCAAAATATCTCATTAACTTTCTCAAATTCCTATATACGGTTTCTCCTCTCCATTCTCTCTCCTCGTGTTTCTTCCACATCTCCAAACTACGTTCACGGTTCCTTAAAACTACCGGGTCAATCCAAAACCAAAAAAACTTTGACAATCTCTCACCCTCTCTCTTTTTCTATATATCAACAGTCAACCCAATATATATATACGCTTATGGCTATATGTATAATACACGTGTATATATATGTATGTAAGCGAAAGCGATGCGACGGCGTACCTCTCGGAAGCGTTGCAGCCTGCACGACCTAGATAGACGCGCAGACCGCACGGCGGGCGAACTTGCTCTCTTTCGTTTTATTTGCCTTTAAAGACTCGTGCCAAACCGGAAACGCGTATAACGCGTGCGCGTTTTCTCTCTGCGAGTATTATATATACCTATATATACCAATGGAAGGTTGGTGAAAAACGCTCGACAAGTGTGTGTGTGCAGAGTTCTTTTTTGTTTCATTATTGATGAGAGGAGGGAAAAATGGTGTTCCTAAAAGGTTAAGGTTTACGCAGTGCGGTGGTATATAGGTATATTTCACGTGTATAGAAGTGTGCAAGCATTAGCAGCTGTACAAGTGATATGCCGATAATGTATGGTATATATATATATATATATATATATTGCCGAGTGGTATTGATAACGGCTGGGAATAGATATATAAATATTATAATCTTTATGATTGTCGGAAGTAAAAATGTTATAAAATCTTTTTGTATAAGAGATAGAATAAAGTGGTGGTAGCGTGTACGACGAGAGGATATTTTATTTATAAGAATATCAACGACGACGACGACAACGACGAGAGATAATTAGAATTCAGTATATGTTTCGGTAAACGGTTAACTGTACAGACCGATAGGAGATCGAGAAAAGCTACGTCTATTTCAGAAGAATTACGTAAAAATTTGCATTGATTTAAATAACATTAAATTACAGATTTTTTTTTCTTTCTTTTTTTTTCTTTATTCATTCAGGATATCCTTATAAATTACGTTCGAACGCGATTGAGAGACGATCGGAGCAGCACGACGATCGATAAATTTTCGAAATTATTGATAATTACATATATGTACGCGCCCATGCAAATTTATTTATTTACGTGAACGTGCGTGGAGTATAAAACATTCATCAAGACGTTGTCCATTTATAAAAGTTCTTTTTTTCTTTTTAGAGCAGAGTAGTAACCGGTTTTTCGTATGATGTATACTGACGCAGTAGCTGTAAAGGATTATTAGCATACACTTTCTTTCTTATTTAATAATATTGATTGACGAATACTGCACGATTTGAAATTATTAATTTCGCCTATGCATATTTTCATATTCAGACGCGTTTTGTTAACCGAAGAAGATATGCAGTTGTAAATTGAATATATTGTTCATAACTGATCATACATTATCGAGAATGTAACACAATATCATTGAATTTATAACAGCATTTATCAAAATAATCATTGCACTGAAAAAAAAGTCATTAGTCATAATTACTATAAAGCATAGTAAAATACGATTTAGTAGAAATAACTACATTTTATTAGAAAATTAACAATATTTCAATATTTTTAAATATAATTTTATAATAAATATAACTATTAATTATAGTTAAAATATATTCGGAATATCAATTTAACTTTTGTTTCTAGAATGACGGTATATTTAAATATTCTATTATATTAATATTTGGAATCTCCGAGTCTCCGGATCTCTGAGTTCCGGTCTTTTCCCAATGGGTCCTTTTTACATATACTCACCAACACACATCCACGTATCCACATTTACAAAAGGGTAAACGGTTGAAAAAAAGGATTAAAAAAAATTGTTGAGAAAAGGGTTGAAAAAAGGGGTTGAAAGAAAGGGTTGAACAAATCTTTTTCTATTATATTAATGTTTGAAATCTCTGAATCTCCGGGACTCCGGGTTCAAACTTTATAAATTCACTTTGTGAATTATTTTCTTTAAAAAAAAATTTTAAAGAAAGTGCTATTTCTAAACAATGCAAAACTAGAATATGATAATATAAAGCATAAAAATAAAATCTACACTAATAATCTGTAACATTTCAATAATTGCATGCGTGAAAATAA
>JAWWEQ010003480.1:0-57719 GCA_035583055.1 Torymus tubicola
TTTTTACACCAGACTAGCGTACAGGAAGCCAACTCCTCTGCTGGATTACTATGTAATATAATTACTAAAATGTAATGGAAATAATTTTGTATTTACTTTGGTTAATAAATAAAAAATAAATAAAAAAAAAAATAAATACTGGGATCATTTTTATAATTAACAGTGTAAAAATGAAAATTTCATCTCGATATGAATCTAAAAGTAATTACTTAAATTCATAATTTGGATTTTTTGAAGTTTTTAATATTGATGTCGTTCATTTTGCAGCTGGCGTTGCCTCGCGGCCATCAATGATCGTGCGGCATGGCGCGTCCTCATGCCGCAGCACAGCAGTCCAAAACGAACAATAGACTCTCGACAATTTTCTGATAGAAAAAAAAAAAATTTCAATAGTGTCTGACTGGCCTGCGCCTGTGTCTATCTGTGTTTGCCTATGATCTGTATCTGTCTGTTTGTCAGGCACCTGCTTACTGTTGAACAATGTAGTAATCTTCATACTACTATATTTCTATAGAAAATAAAAAAGAACACGAACATACATGCAGTCAGATAGTCGTAAATACTGACAGACAGTCACAGATGTCCCTCTAGCCATTTCGGTGACATTTTAGAATTTTCATAAGAGATATTTAAAAAAATATTTCTTTTTTTCCTTCGGGTGTTTATGAACGTCTCATTTTTTGTTGTTGAAATAACAATACTAATAAGTATTGTGAAAATTAGAAATTTATACTTTTGTTATGAATGAGCTTTTAATTAGTGTCGCCGACTAACGAGTCAGGTATATATATATATATCTGTGGCTCCGAGGCATAACGACATAAGTCCATTGTTTTTGAAAATTGAGAAAACCTTGGATTTTGTATCTTTAAATCTGTCTTTTGCATTTAAAACTGTCAGTAGTAGCTAAAGTATTGCTCTAAAAGTTGATTTATTTTATCCAACCAAATTGAATATAAAAATTATTTTTATATAAAATATATATAATAACTAGATAAAATTTATAATTTTATCAGAAATAAAAAAAAAGTGGTTTTTAATTTATCGCGAATCCAAGTTGTATTCAAGTTATATTATTTTTAATATAATTATTCGTTGATTAATTGTTAATTTTGATCCAAATTTATAATTAAATTAATGAAAATGATCGAAAAATAAACGAGAACAGGACTATTCGATAAGTCCAAGTTCTCGGCATAACAACATAACTTCATATTTTTTCGAGTTTTCACGAAGGAGAAAATGCATAACCTGATCGTATTTGTTTTAAATGTGTTAATTGATTAGTACAGTATCGCGGTCCATCTCGTTTATTCCGATCTTACGAATAAGTTTGAACATTGACCCCTTTTTTCTCAGAAACTGTAAGAGTGGACTTATGTCGTTATGCCTCGGAGCCATAGATATATGCTACGAATTATAGCCATAGCCAGCACCTCCAAATTCTATTCCTTGTCACTAATTATGCATATTAGGACAAATGTTTATCCATAACATTTCCTATTTAAAAAATTGTTTAAATTTTGACTAAGAAATTGCTGTGAGCATATTGTCGTCCATTTTACAGTTACATCAGTATGTTCCGCTCGTTATGGCGATTGCTAGATCGCCACCGATGATTGTACTCGCAGGTTTATGAGGTATCACGTCCCCCCGGTACAGCGGCTGATTCTCAGAGGTTATGCAGTGCGCATCCTCGAGCTTTCGCTGTTGCTCGTGGAGACGATAGCGAGACTGCTTCCTCTGATTCTAGAGCTTGGAAATGTAACGCGTGTCCTTGTTCTGCCTCTGAAACTTGAAAATGCAGTGCGCGTACCGAAGCTATATACCGCTGCTCCTTCTTCCCGTCTATATGTTTCGCGTCGGAACGTCAATTGTCCGTTGTCTAATCGCTTTTCTCTTCATTTTAGTTTCGCTTTTTAACTAATATTCGGTTCATACGGTAAAATTTATAGAGTCTAGCATTAAAATATTATAGAACATAGTCTTACTTGCATTGAAAATAATAAGAAAATAGACTTTTTAATAAAATAGAAATTTTATTGCTGAGAAGCTTTCTCTTTGACAAAAGCATTAAAACAAAAAGATAAAGTTCCTCTCGCATTTATTACAATGCAGCATCTCAAAATAGGAAAGAAACATTTCTCGTGTCGAGACTTTGGACACATATTTTTGATATATTTTTTGACAGACCCACAAAATAAAAAAGTGATTTACAAGATGGACTGAGTCTACTATAAATATTTCCCTGTATCTGTGCGCCCACTGAAGCCGAACCTTTTAATACTTTTTACGTCAAAATTTTATGGTATTGTTCACTGTAAAAATTTTACAACACAATTTAGTTAACTCATTTGTATCAATCATTTGATAGGTCATATTATAGAGCACTAATGATTTGCTGTAGTATACATTTTCAATTATCCAAATATGATTTTTCTCTTTGATATGTAACGATTAAAAATTTTAATTTGCTATTTTTCAAAGAAGATACATCTCATATTGATCATTAAAAATTGATTCTATAATAGATGACTACCACACTAGAATACCACCAACGAAACAATGAAAAAAAAGGTTGCACCTTGCTATGGACGTATCTTAAAGTTTTCAAAGCGAGCGATATCTTAAAATCCTGATATATAGTATGCAATCTGAGGTCATACTTGACTTCAACAGGATAAAATACTTGGAGATATCGTAGTTTAGTTTATCGCCCAAACGACTTTTTTATTTTGTGGGCCAGTGTAACCTTACCTTATAGTAACAAGTATTCCAATCTCGAGTGTCTCCGTGTCGCACATTCCACGAGATGCTCACCGCCACTCTCACGTTCCGTAGCTCTCACCTTTTATCGACACTCTTGTACGGTGGTGAAATATGAGCGGCCCTAGATTACGCAGTGGTAACAACCTTTCTCGCCGCAGCAGGACATTCGTATAATAAAAACTGGCTCTGGTTTGATAAAATCAATATATACCTATTTAATAAATGCATAATATAGTAATCATTTTAAACGTACAGAATATATTAATCACCTCAAAGTAATTTGGGTGTATACCTGTAATTCTGTGAAATCTTAATTAGATGTATCAGTACATAGTTAAAAAATGTGACACGTATTGTTTATAAATTATTTTAGTATTAAAAATAGATAGTCTATTTTTATTTATAGTGTAAGATAGATAAAAAAAAAGAAAACAAATTTTCTATTTAATTGGCGGAACTATAGTTACGTATTATATGACAATGCGTATATAAATTAAACTGTTCTTTTCACATTTTGGCTTCGTGTAAAATTAATATCACTTCTTGAGCGTTCTTAACATTTTTCTTCGTAGAAGATAAACTACGTAAATTGCTATTCTTTTTTTATATTAAGTATTTTTAATGGTGAAAAAGAGTTATTACATCCTTTTAAGGTTGTATAGAACGCGAGACTCCGGCCAAAAGTTAGTTTTTCATGTTGAAACTCTGATAAATAATTATGTAACGCAATTTTACGTTTTCACGATCTATGTACATAATGCAACTGGAATATTATAAGCGTTAAAAATCAGCAATCGAAGCAAAATATTAAAATCGTCACTTTACATTTTAAAATCGTCATTACATATAAATTAGTGCATTTCGATGTATTTGAGTCGATTTTAAAACGTGTAGATTTTACAATTTTGCTTTATAATTAAAGCTTATTTCAATTTATATATACATATAGAACTATGAGAACTAAAAAATAATGAACTGCTTTACATAATTATTTATCGCAGTTAAAATTTAAAAAAAAAAACATTATGCAATAAAAATATGGTATTCGAAAACCTATTCACAGCGAATAGATTCATAAACATTATTCAGTCATATATTTAAAGACAAAAAACTAAAAACATAAAAAGACCTATAACGAGAAAAAAAATTTATTTTTAACTCGATAAAACCTATATATTAAAATACGGAAAATTAAATAATTTAACTGAAACAAGGATATTAGATTGAATTGAGAGCATATTTCATCGAATTAACCGAATCAATCAGAAAATCAATGAAATATCTATTCGATTATTTTCGATGAGATTCATTTGGACGGGTTTAATAGAGGCAATTTTTTCTCTCGTTAGTGTGAAGGATATTAAGCCACTAATGCGTGAACTAAATTATGGAACTTTCCATCAACGGAGATCAGGTAGTAATTCGAAATACTCCCATGGAATTAATCTTCATCTTGTCATTAGCGCGCATGTGAAAGTCTCATAGTCGTTTAGTATATAAGGACTCTGAATAGTATCGTTTCCAGCAGTGGCTCTGCCGGCTCTTCCGACATTTGCACCCTTAAGCTCCGCATTCCTGGCGTGGTTCTAGCCATCGGTTCGCCGCGGCTACGTGTAAAAAACCATTCGGCTCTCTCTCTCTCTCTCTCTCTCTCTCCCCCACACACGTATATTCGCGAGTAGCGTTCTCTCTTCTCTCTTTTCAGTCTGTTATATGCAGAGCACGCAGGCTTCGCAGGCCTTTCGCAAGTATATATACGTACGAGCTTAGGCGTCGTCGTCGTCGTCGTCGTTTTATTCGTATTATTTATCGTCGGCTTGGCACTGTTCCCGCCGCTGCACGGCCTGCATATATCGATCGCATAGCATGTAGGTACTACTACTACCACTACTACTACCGCTACTACTGCTACCTTTCCAGCAGCGCACGCCGTCGCTCCGCGACGTATATATCGGAATATAAATGCCTCGTTGGCCGATACGCACGGCGGCAGCAGTATGGGAAAATCCGCGCCTCTGGCATGACAAATCGTCGCCGCAATTAAAAGAGCGCGAGGGGCTTTGTGCTCGCGCCCGTGTATTACACGGCGCTAATGTATATACGTTTTGGATTTTCCAGGGGGGCGAGAGAAAGAGAGAGAGAGAGCTTAGCGGCCGTGTTTACCCAGGGTAAACATATATTCGATTTATGTGGGCGGGTGAGGAGGGAGTGATGCGCGCCCGCTTGGTGCGTCGGATTTTCAATGCTGCCTACCTATATCAGCTATGGGCGACGAAATAATGTCGAGCACGATTCGAGATGTCTACATGCGAGCTATATATATACGCTGCCTCGCGCACTGCACGGCACGGCTTATATACGCTGCGGAGAGAGAGAGCGAGAGAAGTGTGTTTCCGTATTACCCGAGCTTTCGAACGCCGAGCTTTGAGAGAATCGCTCTAGATTGATTTATCGGCTTATTTCGCGCAAGGTGATTACGCGATAATTCGTTTTCCTCGAGTTCTGAATTGCTCATATCTCCAATTATATTCTATATGCGTTGAATATTTAATGAAAATAGTAAAAATAAACTTTATCGGATACGTTGATCATTTGAAGTTAGAAAACCATTTATTACTGTTCGGTCGCATCCTAATTGGGGAAATAGTTAACTGAATTTAATTTTTCGCACTAAATTTAGGGTACGCTTTAGGATTTTAGATATATCTATCTTACTGATGTATGTCAATAGGATGAATTTATATACCTGACCTAGCAGAAAATTTTAGAGAGAATAACATAGATCATAATTTGATGATATATAAAGATGCGATTTCTATTTCACAAAATATAAACTTTATAGTTATAATTCTATTATTATTATATTTTAAAAGTTTTTTGATTAAATATATAACAAAATTTCTACTTCTTTTCTTTCTTGATTATTTACTTAACAATAACCCAGAAATACGTATAGATATGAGCCTTAAATTTTTATTACTTTTAGAACCAGTAACTTAAAATAATTTTTATAAGTTTAAGTTTTTCTTCTAAAGTATTTTGAAGGTGCAAGTGTTACGAATAAAGTTTTCGTCACTGTTTAAAAAGTATAGGATGAGAAACACGAACGACTTAGAAAAATGATATGTTACCTGCGATGCACTCAGCTCAGTACTTATAGAGCAAGGCACTAGAGCTTTTGAATCCGTAAGTTTCCGCTCCGTTCATCATAATATATGGTTTATTTTAGTTCCAACATATTTTTCGTGGATGACAAAAAATTTGTCGGTCTGGAGTAAATTATGCCTTTATAAAAAAATATCATTAAATAGTCCAATTTTAGTATTTTTTTATCATAAACGAAAATTCTGGAAATAATATTTTTTCTCATTAAACTAATGATCGGTTTTTGAATAATAAAAGTATGTTTTTAATGATATTTTTCACGTTGAAATTTCTTTGAAATAATCATATTTGTTATTAAAATGATGAGTTTATATATGAAGTACTCTTTAATAATATTAAAAAACGCTGATAATTTTAACATTTTTAAAAAAGTCGCCTTCGTAATTTGTACGCTAAATTTATGTGTACAGTGGACATACTTACATTAGGAAATATAATTTCTCATGTCGGGGGTAAAAAAAATTAAAATGAATTATTTTGGAACTTGTACTCTGAATTAGTATACTTGTCGCACAGCTGGAAATATTACTGGAATATCTAAATAAAATAATTGAAATCTTCCGGTAATAATTCATCGGAATATTCCAGAAAAATTCTTACACCCTTGTAATTTCTATTTTTGGAATATTTTATGAAAGGTTAGTGGAAGTTAAAAGAGAAATTTTCTGAAATGTATATTCAAATATTTAAATATTTAAGAATTGTTTCATAATTATTCCAGTAATATTTCAATAATATTGTTGCCATATGTGCCTGTAAAATATATACATTATGGCCTGTTTGACGGCCGTCAAGTCATACTTTAGGGATATGTTCAACAAAAAACAATGTTCGTTACTCGGCTGTAAAATGTAACTTTACGATCTAGTACCGAAAATATTTGTGAATTATTAGAATGAGAAGAATATTTAATCGGTGAACTCATGTTATTCTATGCTTATCATTCATATCCTATGTTTATTCGCTCTCCTTCTCCGTAAGGATGGGAGTTTGATGGCATTGCTCTGAATTGTAATTTTAGAGTTGGGTTTCTAAGACGATTTTAGTACTAATTTTGATTTTTGAAATTTTAAAGGAATATTGACTGTATAAGTCGTATAAAAATCATATTTTGTTGATATGTAGTAGTAGGAAATTTCTTCTCTTATGATTGAAGTATGGGAGTGACGATGCAACCAGTTGGTGTTTAGCACAAATGCGCAGGACGAAAAACGCCGAAATCGCAAATTTTTAATGAAACATTCTCTTGATCTTTAGTGGAACATTTCCCAAAAAGATTCTAATATATATTTCGCAAGCATCGTGGAAGCATTTTAACCGACGTAACAGTTTCATCTTTTAAAAAGCCTACTGTAATTCTTCTATTTCCTTTCGTGAAAGGTTTCAGTATTGATTTTTTAAATATTTCATGTAAAGTCCTCGAAAGCTTTCTAAAAGGTTTCATTTGATACTTCATGGTTGCAAATTTAAAATCTTTTCTGTAATATCTTCTTAATCGTACGCGAATGTTATGTGAAACTTAGGATAATCTTTTATGAGAAGTTCGTAAAGTAGAATGTCCTATAAAAGTATTCAGGAGTCTTTTTTGTAAAGTTTGAATATAAGCTCTTTAATTAATGTATAAGTTTTTTCTACAAAGTTTTTGTAATTTTCTATTTTTTTCCATAAAAGGTTGAAGTAATAATAATTGGGATCTTTCAGAATGTTTTCATGTAATATTTTACGGTCAAATTTTTGATATCTTATCGCTTCATTAATCGCATGGCAAGCTGGTACGAAATCATACAATTAAATTTTTTTGAAAGAATGTATACTTCAGAAATATTTCAACAGTACTCACCACAATTTTTATTATGATATTTACCAAAAAGTTTCTATTATTAAATTATATGCACCATATATTGAACCTTTCGTAAATAATTTAGTGGAATATTTAAATAAGTATGCAATGTTTTCTCTGGAATATTTCTGAAATACTCATTAAATATTTTAATAAAAATTTCGTTAAAGCATTTATTAAATTATTATTTTGAAATCTTTTACAAGAATATTTTTTGAATTTTTATGAAATTTTATATCTCTATTGGCATATGGGAAGATTGTCGAAGAATAGCGGATATTAGGAAATCTTAACCATATATTTCATAAATATTGCTCGAAAAATTAGTTAAAGTTCCTATTGAAGTATTTGTGAAATATTTATTAAACTTTCTAGTATAGATTTTCTTACATTATTTGAAAAATATTGTTATAAAATCATCCACGGTAATATTTCTAGAATGTTTATGAAATATAACGCAATTCACGGTGTGTAAAAGATTGATGAAAAATACCCACAAAATATCATAATAATAATAATAATAAAAATAAAGCATAAATATTTAATAAATAAACCATTGTCACATTTATATAAATTGAGCTTAAAATACACGAAAAATGATGGTAATAGGTAAATTCAAATTTATGTAATTCTTGAAGGAATAAACAATTTTTAGTTACTATTTTACATTATTTTTTACATTGAATTATTGCTAACAAAAATAAGTCATTTTATCTTTTTTCACATTAAAAAGGCCTCAAGAAGAAAAACCGCTTTGGTTCATAATTGTGTCTTCAAAAAATTTTTAATTTCAAGTGGAAATTTATATTGAGAATCGCTCATATACACAATGAAAATTATTTATTGTCCAATATATACTAAATTTATAGTTAGTGGTTGGAAAAATATATTTTTCCTTTCTTTTACTATAATGATAGTAGAGATTGGACAGATAATACTTCCTGCATCAGACATCGTGCACTATTAAAGACAGATCATTCGTATAGCAGTTTAGGGTAAAATTTAAACTCCTAATCATTATATTTTTTTTCCCTTTTTTTTTAAAGGAAGTTTTAAAGAAGTGAAAATCATTTTCGAGATAAAAAATGTTCAAAAACATGATTTGAGGCGATTTATTATAATTGAACTTTATCAATTTTGAGAACATTTGAGTGTGTGTGCATATGTCTGCGTGTGTGAGTGTACATACGTATGTGTCTGTACACGCTGATATCTCATGACCTACTGGACTGATTTCACCCGGACAGGACTCATTTTTGTTGGTTTTGCTTACATAATTGGGGTCAATATACCTTTTTCTAAAGTCGATTTTCTTTCATTTTACAACGCGTATATAATTTTAGGTATTATGATAATCAATTAATATGGCATAAATATACCTACAATCTATTTATAGTCGTCGCTTGTGTTTTTTAAAAAAGTTTTAACCATCTCTTGGGTTTCAACAAAGATCTTGGAAAAAAAAATTGTAAATGGTCCACATTTGACCTTGAATGACACTTGCTGGAGTGCACATTACTTAGTAGAAACAATTAATAAATTGATTTTATTTTGTTTTTTAATATACATTGAAAATGTTATACTTTAGATATCTCACTGAAATCATGTACAGAGGACTAAAGGGTTAATGTTCGTATTATCTTAATACTTATTTTTTAAGGTGGCTCGAGTGTTGGCATCTTAGTTTAGAAGTTAGTTAATATTTATGACTTTTCACGAAATTACAGCTTCAAATTTAAACCTTTATAACATCATATGATTTATACGTTTCTAACTTATAAAAAAAATATCATTAATAATACATTACAAAAATTAATAAAAATTTTTATTTCGTCCTCCAAAACGTACATTTGCGTAGTATGAGAATTTTACTTTTTGAGTATTTATTTTTTTAATTGCATGTTAAGCTGTATTTTTTATGCCGTTAGGATTGCTGTTTCAAATTTTATAACCATGTATTTTTTTACTTAAAATACATATTTTATTACTTATAACAAGTATGATATTTATCTTTTATCCAATTCCCTTAAACTGCGTGTTTACAATAAATCAATCGACTCAATTACGGATTTCGGATCGTTCGTCGATAAAATTGTAATATGTATATTGTAATTGTAAACGTCAATTGAAATTGTATGTGACGGCTCATTAAAGAAGAATCAAATGTAGTTCTCCACTTTCTATTATCTTACAGCACACGTTTAAAGCCATTATCCTGTTACGTTGCAGCTCCAATTCTTCTTTAAAGTATTATTGCCTTTCATAGTTTACATTGTAAATAGTAATTCATTGCTAAAGGTGCGAAATGTAAATACTGATTATTTCGGAAGAGGTGCTATGTATACAATTCTAATCGGATTTAATTTACAACTGTGAGTTCATTCAATTTTAAATGATTAAATGTAGATGTTTCAAGCAACAAATGGCAATTGTAATTATACAGAAAATTCTACGTGATATTACAATAACTATATTCATGCTATTGTTGCCTTTTCTTTTCTTTATTTATGTATTGTGACGGAAACTTTGAGCGAGTAAATGAGTGAGAGAATATAAGTGTGTGTGTGTGTGTGCGTGACGCGGAAGCCTGCAAGAGAGCAAGATGCTCTCTTATCGCCGATCTTCCAAGCGAGCGCAGGAAGCTCTCGAAGCCGCTCCCCGCAGTATTCGCCTTGCCGCCAAGTCGCGGACCAGAGGGAAAGAGGAAAAGCCGCCGCCCTGCAGCTTCCAGTTGACTGCTGCAGAGAGCCAGTGCACACGCCTCAATAGAGAGCGGAAGATCGAGAAAGAAAGAAATAGCATGTGCAGGATCCGGTAGCATATGTAAGTTGTGTGGGTATTTATATATTTTCGCATGTGCTACACCGGCAGTTTGAAATTCATGCCTCTGAAATTCTGCACCATAGCGTTTATATTGTAATTGTTTCATTTTTTTTTGCAATGAACTATTATTATTCCTGTTACAGAAAGGTTCGCGAGTGCTTTTTTAATAGTCTGATTCATTCCGTTTAAACTTCCTCTTCTCTAACCTTCAGTTGACCAACGGCACTGAGAACGAGAGAGAGTAAACGGGTATAAGAAAGACGTTTGCGCAAAGGTAAAGCGCGCATGCGGCGTTGTAATAAAAAGTCAGCGACGTGATATAGATGATGGGAGAGTCGTGAAGCTCGGCTTAGATTCTATCTACTGGGTTCCGGACTTTTCACCCCGTTACAATATAATTTATTAGAATGAAGAAAGCATTTTGATAATCCACACTTTAGATTTGTCGTTTTTACAGTGTACAACAGTTATAGTTGTAACCTGTCTAGATTTATATTATGAAATAATCGTTATATAGAAGAAGTAAACTGATATTATTTACAGTTTAAGCGTAAAAAATATGATGTTTAGTGTAAATAATTACATGTTGTTTCGTATATATTAATTATTCCATAATGTGAGCCTGAATAATACGTTGAACATTATAATTGAATGAAAATTAAAAAATTTGTAAGAAATGAGAATAATTTTTTGCTTATGGAACAATATCTACGTGCTCGATTAACAATTTTTCATCACAATAGTATTTTTTGATTCAGAAAGTATTCGTCTTTTATATATAAGTGTTTATATGGAAGACGATTACTTTCTAAACAGAATATAATATATATATTTTTATATTCTAATAATAATTTATGACAGAAAAACTAGCAGCTGAGATAAACCCAGTAAACGACGAGGGATAGTTTTGACCATATTTTTTCAATCATCTTCTATATATATTATAAAAACTAATCATATTTCATAAAAACCAATCACCTTATCAGTGATGATTACAAGGAACAAATAATTTTAGTCGCTTATATATCTAGTCTTTTTCATTTTATAGATTTTTATGAATTATTTGACTTGTACTTTGCAATTATTTAAGTACTATGGACGTATTTAACAATTTTATTTTATTTTTGTCAAGACGAAACCGCTCCAGAAATTAGGGAAATTACCAAGTGTTAATTTTATTGTGTGGATTTTAACTTTTCCCTTCCCTGAGGAAAGTAAGAAAAAGAAAGAACAAAGTTTTCTTTTACACACACACGCACACACGATTATTCTAATGAGCTTACTTATTTAATATCACCCACTTTTGATATAATTCTCCGATCGTTTTTGCTCTGATTCCACGACACTTGGCGCATACAGCTTTTATAATTCTCAGAACGTTTATCGCTCTGATTTAGTGATACTTGACGCGTACAATTTTCATAATTCTCTGGGCGTTTTACTTTAATTTTACAATACTTGGCACGTACAATTTTTATAATCCCGACTTACGGCTAACTTTTTACTTTACACTATAATAGAATATTGTAATATTATACAATTGAATTAACATAGCTTTAACGCTTCGGACTATAAGTTCTTCCTTTGCGAAGGCAGATACGGATTTAGTCGTTTGATGAAGGTGATTGAGTAAGCGAGCCATAGCACATCGCGGGTTTGTAACGGTTCTTCTAATTTACTAATCGATAATTGTCTATTACGTGTGGACCTTTTCGAAAAGTCTAGTTCTGCTGATTCTCCTATAGGTCAAAGTTTGAGTTAACCAACCGATGTACGTGTACTCGCGCTGGCTTATATACATTCGCAAAGGAAATCTATTGTTACGTTTGTCATAGAAAACATTCGATTTCGTGCTTGAATACTTTTCCAGCGTTTTCTCGTTTCTTTTTATGATGTCGAAACTTTATTAAATTATTGCGAGCTGAAAGAATCATGAAATTTAATTTTTAGTTGTTTCCTTTCTCTTACGTTTGAGTTTATGATTTTTAACATTTATTAAGAAATAGAAGATGTTGGAATAAAAATTGAATTGGCCACACATTCGTTAGCTCATGTTTCGAGATTTATTTCCTCTTTCATTGCTGATGTTTTAAAATAATCGAAGTTGAAGAAAATCTTATAACTATCGATTGATATGATGGGACACTTTATTTCGAATCTAGTAGTGATATATGTACTTTTAAATATGACCTACTACTGCAATATGGAAATTAATGTGTTTTCTACAATTATATGGCAGTGTGCAATTAGCTTATTCTATAAATATATTTTGTATGCCATTCTACAAATCATTTTCTCTTTTTCAAATACTGTTTCTGCTAATGAGGTAGGAATGTTCTATTATTCTATTTTTAATTTTCTGCGAGATAAAGTTTCTCACCATCAACTTTAGAATATATCTATTCCTACTCGGTAATATCACGTTTTCTTAGAGTAAGACAAAGAATTGCTATCTGGACGTACTGGGCAAGAGGATGCTTCCTTCATTTATTGTCGATCTATATGGTACTATCATAACTCCTTCCGTCGTCTTTTTCGAAGAGCTTGACGTTTATCTACATAAAAATGCGCCATTTTCTCTAACAAATAAGCTTGCTGCGTCGCTTCTAGCTCGACGATAAAGAAAGTGCACGCCTGTGATAATGGCATTTCTTCTTTTTATGTCTCGATCTCTCCAACTTCTTAAGATTTTCTTTCTATCAGCCTCATCGGATGAAATGAATGCTTCGTTGGAATCTCTTTCTAGGCATTCTTGCTTCTTTTTTTCTTTGACTCCTTTGTCACAAAGAAAGAGAAAACGACGCGGGGCGCAGTACTGCCACCGCAAGCAAGTTTTATCTTTAAAATTGTGGCAACATTAGCATAGAGTGAGGGAACATCCAACTGATCTTGATGAGGAGACGGGAAATACGATGATGTGAGCTTGCGATAGCAGAGAGTAGGTGAGGGTACATGATATAAGTTTTAGACAAAACTAAAATACGCAATGCATAAAATTTAAACAAAATAAAATTCGGGTTTGTAAAGAGTAGTGTCAAACAATATTTAAATGTTAATAAGAAAGGGAAAAATATAAGAAAAATAATGAAAGAAAATTAAAAAGACAAAATTATAATAAAATAATACGTATAAATAAATAAACTATATGTAACGCGCGAGATCCTGAATTCAACGTAAGTTCATGCTTTTTCGTATGGCTATTAAGCTGCTCTTTTTGGCACGTCATGGATGTATCTAAAATCAGCGAGGGATGGAGGGCTTTTTATGTCGTTCGAAGAACTCAGGCGCCTTCAGCGAAAGCAGGCAAGGAGAGATCTGGTACGGCCACTAAGCGATGATGCCGGGAGGTCCGATTTTCTTGCGTCACGACGAGCGAGTGCTCCAAAATTTTGGAATATAACAAAACATGTCGGTAAAGTAAGTAGATGGGCGAGTTTTTTTGCTGGCTGATTGGCTACTGCGAAACCGATGGTCAGAGTCAGCTACTATACTTGCGTTACGAGGTTTTTTGCTTTCATCCTGGAAAGCTGAAGGGTGTGGTCTGTCGAGTGAATAGCAACGTCGAGTTTCTTAGATTTTTTATACGTATTATATTTATGTCAATAAGACCTTTTTATTAAATATACTGTTTTAAACTTAAAAATAATTAACTAACAACAGTTTTACAGATTGATTAAAAATGTTGAGCAAGAGTTTATCAAAGATTTTTTTTCGTATTATCAATATAGTAGCAAATGACGGAATAATTAAATAGTAACAAAAATTACTTATTTTAAGTGCAAATTCTAATTGCTTTATAATAGAAAGAATTTATAAAACTTGAAATAATCATTTTAAAAATATGAATGAAAAATGAATATTCTCTTGTATTATTAATTTTTCCATGTATAAAAACTTATTCAGTTTCCAGAAAAAAAATATATAGGTTTTGAGAAAATCATCAAATTATTGTCCACACACACGATTTCGTTCGAATATAAGTAAAGCTGCAAATCAGCAACGCACATCCGGCACTGCGTTGCGACTATGGCTTACCAGAGTCGGTCAAATCGATCGAAAACTGCGAAATCGGCACCTGCGGATTATTGAAGTTGCAGCCGATTCCCCATCTATAGTTAATTAGGAAGAGGGGAGATATTGGAAGGAGCGTATAAAAAGCGGCGCAGTCGGCGTGGTAGGGTGTGTGAGAGAGGTCAACGAGAGGATGACTAGGCGAGGGAGCGATTCATGGTCGACTCGAGAACGAGGCAGGACGACTACTGTGTCTACGATCAGCAAGCCATTAAGCCACGAGAAAATTACATTCACAATTTATCATTCAACATCCCCGACGAATACTCTTACACTCAAATTTTACCTTCTTCTATATAATAAAGAACTTAAAATTTTTTTCATCATACCCAGCCCGAAAGTACTACTTTCGCTCTCAACTTGATAACGGGATGGTAAAAATGTGGTATTTTCGGCGCGAGTATGATGAAAAATATAGTATATATATACGCAACATAGGGATAAAGAGGGCCACTCTTGATGCAAATATGGTATTTTTGGTCCGAGTATGCTGAAAAACGGTTTTCGCACGACGGGGGAAATATTGGCTTGCCTACAGCTGGCTTGGGTGGCAGTTTACGCGAGCTGTGGACTGTCCAAGTTTTTCCATTTCAATATGCCTAATATACTATTATTTCTCTACTATTTTGATCAATATCGTCTATAGCCGGAAATTTCATCTAAATTGATCTTTTTTATATACTAGTCATCTCTAAGCGCGCTCCGCGCGTCACTTTTGCTTTAGTAACCTAGCAACCCATTATACTCCCACCAACTAAATAACGAATAAAATGATTTCACAACAAATCCATCATATTTTTAAGATAGATAGAATATTCCCCAAATAAATAAATCAATAATTCTTTTGTAGAAATGAAATATGATTACTTAAAATTGTCAGTTCCATGTTTAATATCAGTGATAAAAAGAATAAGCGTATGTAAATTTTAACTACTTTTTCAATAGTTCAATTTACTAAATATTCTGAGAATCGCGTTTATTTTACTATAAATCGTGAAAACTTTAAAAATTTCGCTTTTCTTTTTTTTATTATTTATCCTTTTCTTTTCAGCGAAAATAATTAAACATTTCGTCGCTTCAATATTTAGCTTGTTCCAATTAAAAAGCTTATAAATAATTAAAATTTTCTGCATCCAGATTTCTGATTAAAAAAGTGACAGGATGAAGGAAACACAGATTTATACGATGCAGTTTAAAAACATTTTCTAAAGTTATTCACGCGAAAGTCTATCTCAAAGCAGCCCGCCATACTACATAATTTTAACTCTAAGCTCAGTTTTCAATATTTATTTTATAACAAACTCATAAAAGAGTGAATATTAACTATTTTGCATCAGTGTGTAAACAGATTGAAACTGTATAATAATTTATGTAGCTACTAAATAGTATTAACAGATGTGTGCACGTAATTCTGCGTATTTTTAATTTCAACGAAACGTGAATTATAAACAAAGAATGTAAAATACGCTACAGTTTTTTAAAGATTGATAAATCAGAGCACGAATATAAAAGAATTATTTTCGAGATTTATTGGGTTAGTTATTTTATAAATGAATGGATATTTTCATTACGAAATTTTTGCCGCGTTGGTTTTTTTCGTGTATCTCATAGTTGTGAAGAATACTTGTGAGAGATACAAACATGTGCATGTACTTCAGTCATATGGCATGAGCGGTCGACGTATTTGTTAATAAGACATAATCAAACTATATTTATTGTCTTTTATTATAAAAAATCCTATTCGAGAACTATCGTTTTATCGATATGAAAGCAATCATTTATCAAATTTTCCATTAGGGCGAAAAACATCAATGAATGGCCAACGATGACGGGAATGTAACGTAATGCGCAAAATATATATGACAGTCATTATCATATCCATTAAGATCCTTGAATGAGAACAATATACTATAATAATATACCAATTATCAGATAACAAAATAAAATAAAAAATTAAGGGAAGAAAAAATAAGATTTATTTTTTAGGTCATATATACTTATTAGTTTGTTCAAATATCATCTGATTATTTGTATTTAAACTCATTAATTGTATAAGAGTTGAACATTTGCTAATATTTTACATCTTTTATATTTCAAGTAATTAAGAGTCAGTGATAGAAAATACACTGATAATCAGAAAATTACTTCACAAAAAAACCGCTAAGACGGAAAGTGAAAGACTAAAGGATGAAGTATAAACAGTTTGAACGTTGTTGCCAGAAGATAAACAAGATATATACCTAAGATTGAACAAACTTACTTATGCTTTAAATTATAAAAAAAGTGTATGAATTATAAGTAGATTTTCATATTTTTTGTGTTTCAGCAAATGAAAATACTGTTAAAATTTCTTATTGCAGAGAACAAATGAATATTTTTTTTATGTCATTGTGATGCAAAACATTTCACTGATGAAAAATTGTCACTAAAAGATCTCTGCATAAGCGTTGCAATCATGGTAAAATTATTCCTCGATTGATTTTCACTCTTGTTATCATGCATATAATGCAGATCAAGCCGTTCTGGATAAATTACGATTTGAAAAAACGTAGCTTGAATATCTTAAAAATTACGAGACAATTCTTTCATCTAAAAGACTTATACAATAAATATACATAAACTCGATATTTTAATAAAATTTCAACATAATTAAACCAATTTTGTTGTCTCTAGTTGTCATGCGAGAAATAAAATAATTTTGTAGAATACGAAAATTTTAAATATCTAATGCGTCAAAAAGTAATAATCATACGATAATGATAAAAATTTTAACACATATTATATATATATATTATGTACAAAATGAAGGTATATATCGATACCTATGAATAGATGTGAATGTACATAAATGGATATGTTTGGATATGGATAAGTTTAAATGAATATTGATGGTTATGGATGGATATTGATGGATGGTTGTGGTTCGATGTGGATGGATTTAGATGGTCATGGACGGATGTGACTATATGTATGCATGGATATATATGAGTGATTACACATGGATGAAAATTGGTCTAAAATAAATAATAAATAAAAACTGCATGATAAAAACAAATGAAAATTTAAAATAGTGACTTCCAATATCTGTTATTTCTGTATTATTCATCAAATTTGACAGTTAACATGATACTTAAACTTTAACGTATTGTATTGTTTTATTATAATTTTTATTATGACATTAATATGATAATTAAAGTTTAACAATCAATAGAACTTATATGACATAACAAATCTATTAACTATCAATTCGGTATTGTTAGTATAGGTTTCAAAATCAATTCTTTTTCGATTGCTTTACCTTCGATAGATTGGATAACCTGTTGAATTGTAATTAGTTTCTTCATTAAATAACTCGAAAATTTTTAGAACATTTTTATTATTATTATTCACACACGGCGATTTTCAATTATTAATACCACACGGTCTATGTATCGTGAATTGTTTCACTATAGCAAATAAACGTGAGTTTAGAATTCTATCAGGTATTTTATCAGGGATAAGTTTATCTCCTTTAATTGAATTGCAGATCTTATTTACAGAGTTTAAAAATAAAAACGTAAACATTTTTTTAAAACTAAATGATAAATGTATATACTCAATATATTTACAAAATTACCTCTCTGTTTAATTTTGTATAATTTATTATGGAGAAATTTATTATATTAAAAAACCTTTATTATATTAAAATTTTGCCGTCAACCTTTGGACGTCACCTGTGATAGGTTTGCTTTCTCTCCCTAACACATCACCAACTGCGAGAGAAGCAAGCATTTTATAATTATAAATTATTTTACATATTTTTATTTTAAAAGAGGAATATGGGCAACGCAAAATCAATTTAGCGATCGTCCACGAGTGAGGAACATTCAAAGGGCTTTTAATTAATCAATATAATATGTTTTATTTCAAATATTTATCATCTGTCATACTATTAAAAAGAAAAATGGTCAGAAATCTTGCAAAAGTACTTGCAAAAATATCACAAAAAAGTCTTTCTAATAATTTCGTTAGGAAATATTGCATATACTTGTATAGTATAATAAATTAAGGGAATATGAAATCCTATTTTTAATACATATTTATTTGATTTTTAAATATTTTTGTGCTAAAAAACGTTTGGCCTCCTCATCGTATTATATTTGTAGATATAAATTATTATCAGAATTGTTTAAGTTGTTTTATTGGTATCTTTTATAAGAATTTCATGACTGGCGAATGAAATTGAAAAATTGAAGAATGAATTTGAAAAATTTATTTGACTTTTTATAGAAGAGGACTCTTCAGTGAATATTAATTTTCGTTTTCCAGCATAAAAAGTTATAGCAGAAAAAGTGACGTATGCAGATAAAGGAAAACCTATTCTCTACATTTTAATAATACACTATATTGTCTAATATCTAAAGTGAATTTTTAATAAATTTTATCGTACACAATTCTTTGGAATAATTAATATGGAATTTCCTTAAATTTATTTCAAGCTTCATTTTAAAGCGTATTTTCTGTATTGAGGCCAACAAGGTTCTGCTTTGTTGATTTTCAAGTTAAACGCTAACGAAGACGAACATGAAAATGAGTGAGAGCAGATCAAAGAAAAGGAAAAGGAAGAGAAAACAAACGAGAAGCGAAAATTCAGACGATTCTACAATACACACTTATGTTAGTAAATACAATACAATGATTTGCGTCGTTCTTCAGCGTCTTCTTAATCGTCGATGCGATCTTTTATAATGGAAATTGAAAAAATGGGAAAAAAATCGTGAATGTCTTTACTTTTAATTGTCGATCTTCTCGACTTGTTATCCGTTAAAGGGAGTAAACATTCAAGGAGTTTTCGTTAGTTCGTTACGAGATATCTATATAATAGATATATACACGGCACAGTTCGTCGTTTCGTCTTGTATATCCTTTAGAGGAGAACGCATGTCCAAAGCATTCCGATATGCGTTTCAAAGACAGCAGCGAGTGAAAATACCAAACAGTGAGCTCTAGTGCATCGACTTGACCCAGCGACACACTCCTCTCTCTTTCTCTCTCCCGCTCTCTCTCTCTCTCCATGCACCGAACGACTCGAATTTCCAGCTGAAATTGCATATCGAGCGAACAGAAAAACAGGCCGTGTGCGCGAGCGCGATCCGGCACAACTGCTTTGATGCGCTCGCCGTTTTATCGCCGTCAAGGATTCAGCTCTTGCAGGGAAAAGCAGAGCCGGAAAGAAGCGCAGTGCTACCTCCTTCTCTCTCTCATCTCCCTCTCTCTCTTTCTCATTCTCTCTCCCCTTCCTCTTTTCCTCTCTCTCTCTTTCTCCGCCTCGTTTCTCTTCCGTCCGTCCTTTTCCCTCGATAAGACGCGCGCGAGGAGCGGGGTGGGGAGGGGGTGGAAAAGCGCTGTAAACTCGCGCGGGAATACGGCGAAGTTCGATGAGTTCTGGCAGAGGGAAATGGCACGAAAAGCCAGCAGTGACGAGTGCCATTGTGCAAGCAGCCGAGGACTTACGAGCGCGCGAGCACTGCCTTTTTTTTCAGCGGGTGACGCGGTTGACAAAAGTTCACCGAAGCCGTGAGCGTGGCGTTTGCGCGCGCGTATTCTTGTTCCGCAGGAAAACGCAAACTGACTTCATTAGAGGCATTTGCTGTATTGCGAGGAGAGCAAGCGACGCACATAAGAAAGCACCGGATTTCCTTTTCGCGCTTATTTATTTCTCTTCTGCGATCGAATGCTTTGAAAGCTCGGAATAATATACACTTAGATTTATTCACATAAATTCACGTGTAATATATGTTGTTTTTTTATACTTGTTATACTATGTATTTGGAGAATATCTCGAAAAAGCAAATATACCCGTATTGTTCCAACTTTTGAATTTCGAACTTTTAAATACCTATGTTAATTTGTTGTTCTTCGTAATAACGTTCGTTGCGTAGGAACCGCGGAGCGTAAACAACTGACCTCGTTTTTGTTTGCGTTAGAAAATTCTGTAACTCTTGATTACTCATAATATATTCATGAACTAACTGCTGTTTGTTCGTCATTACGATTTTATAAAAAATTTCATAAATACACGTAGGTTTTTAATGAACGTAGGACAGAATTTTAGCTGTTAAAAGTCGCAAATACTTAAAGTTAAAAGCAAAAATTACAAATGTATATAGGAATACATAATGAAATACGTGAATTAATTATAAAATACATATGAAGCCGCTTTGCTTTCACTCTCACGTAAAGTGTTTGCAAATTCATGAAACCCATAACAGCATCCATCGTTTATATTATACTCAAAGTGCAAGCATCAACTATATCATAATAAAATGATCACTTCAAATGAATAATAAGCCTGTTCAATCATTTTAAAAAGTTTGACTTTGATTAATTATTTTTACTTTATTAGAATAATTTCAATTGTTATTACTATTTAACAGATAAATGGCCTTTCTAGAAAATCTGCATATTCAATGAATTCTTGAGTGTATTGAAATTACCTTAAACTTCGTTAATATTCCGTAACAATACTTAACTGGCGGGGGGGGGGGGGTCATTATCTCGTAACTGCAGTACACGAATTGCGCCGTATCTTCTTTATCAGGAGAGTTAGTTAGGCAAAGCTGAAACCAACGATTCTCCTTATTGGAATATCTACTATCCCTGGGGATATTTAAGAAGAACTTTTGAATGTAAACAAAGATTGTGGATAAGGTGTTACAAACTCCTTATTCTTATTTGCTGTGACAGACTTTTGCAGTGCACTTATTATAAGCATCTGGAAACAAGCATACAATGTATGCTTTCTATACTTTTAAATATATATATGGAAATGTATAAATTAATTATAATTATATACGATTCTCATTTATATGCGCATACATTACTCTAAAAGATATTTGAAGTAGATATTTAGATATTAGTATTTCAGTTGCAAGAGCATCTGTCAGGAAAACAAAAGACGTAGTTCGTTCGAGACACTTCGTATCGTTTCACGTGGTTCTTCTTTGATTCTTTAATAGTACTCGTAACTTTCCGCTGTTTCGAAAATGTTTGGATTATTCTTTAATAAATATACAAACCCAAATGCAAATTCATTAGAAGTTTTTAAAACTTAATATAAATCGTTTTATGCAGGTGAATTTTAGAAAAGAAATTGTTAAAGTTTAAGTCTGAAGCTCTGTAATCATTCCAGCAAAAAAAAACTATATGAAATCACAGAAATTTTTCGAGATATTTATCGTTGAAAGTTGTAACTAATGGTGATATTCGCGAACTAAGTTCACGCTCTGCACACTGAACGCCTCGAACGATTCCTTGGGGAAAGCATGAGAGAGGCGCAGTCACTTGAACTTTGACTTTCCCAAGGACATAGTCATTCGAGTATACATATAGCACGCATGCACGTGTATGGGGAACGCAAGCGACACGTGAACGCGAACTTAGAGGGTGAAATTCGATTGCTAAGGGGCTAACCCTTGGCTGCTTGATTGAAATCGAGGGGTTATTATCGAGCTCGACGCTGACGGTTGGAAGACGTTCTTGGTCCGCACCGGAGAGCCAAGCAGCGGACGGGACATATCGAGTCTGTCTGGTATGTCGGGGTGCGACGATGTGCGATAAAGAATGACCTCGCCGACGATGAATCGTTGTTCGAGAAACGATTTTCCTCGCAAGGAATGGTTCGACTGGTGATGTAGGTCTCGTTTTCGCGAGATTCTATAAAATTGCTCATGGTTAGAGGGTATCTATACGAACAACGCGTCGCAGACCGTATAGATATATATATTCTATAAAACTTTTGGCGAAAACTATATTAGATTATTAACTTTTGCTCATTCGTTGTTTCATGCGAGTATTGTTATAACAAGAGGTACAAGTTCGTTAAATATGGGAGTTGAAGAGCGAAACCATTAGGGGGCACAGCCTCCTTATAATGTGTGCGCACAGGTGCGTGTATATATCTGTGTTGGGAGTGCTTTATATAGAAGAGCAAAATATTTCACTAAATTATAACAATAACAATATAGCCATGAACCATAATCAACGTGTTTTCCTTCATATATTTCTCAATATTTAAAGAAAAAGTAGAAATTGTTTAAAAACTCATTATACTTTAACTGAGAAAAAAGATTAATTGGGTCACCAAATTATTTTTTGACATTTTCATCTTTGTTTCGATACTGAATCATAATTTGACTTTATATGTATGAAAATGTGTTCGATAAATCCATATCGTCAGACGCGAGAAACACATGGTGTTGGGTACTATATGTACAATGGCCAGCGCTTGACAAATTACTTTCTCCTGCTCTGAATCAATCAGACAAAACAATCAAAACCTGTTGTTTTTCAGTTTGAAAATATACTTTTATTTTTTGTGATTCCAGAGTACGTGGTTATAAAACAAACCAGGAAATTTTTCAAGTTGTACTTTTTTAATATAATTTGATATTTTACATTTAATATTATTTGACTTTTCCAAATTTTATTCAATTCGCAGCTTATTTGCTGTTGACTATGGTTTGTTCAGGATTTAGTGTCCTCTAAAAAATTTTAATTTAAAAATTTTAACCTCAAATAATTTCCACATTAAAAAATTTTCTTATTAAAAAATTAAAAAATAATTACCTAACAAGAAATAATAAAACATTAAATGTATGAAATATAGTCATCATCAATACTAAAATCCCTTTTTCAAGGATAAACGGTTAACGCTTTTTACTCGATACACAGGATTCATTAATTCATTTTTTACGGCAGGTATCCAAATAAATTCCGGAAAAGGTAAAAAAAGTCCAACAAACGAACCTGCAGTAAGGCTCTTCAACAATTTATTCAAAACACGATCTTTGCACACGCGGCGTACACCAGATTTCGCTAACTGCGTTACACACGTGCTCGTTGGTTCTCTCTGCCTTTCTCCCTCTCTCTCTCTCTCTCTATCTATCTATCCATCTATCTCTCTCTCTTTCCCTCTTTCTCTCTATACGTACAAAATTCGATTTTACTTCCAGCAGGTTCACTCGTTGATTGTTTAACGATGCACATATTTCGCATTATAGAATACAGTGTAAATTAAGCTGTCGTGAATGATTGCCTTGCCTGCTAAGCACCGTTGCGAAGCATACCAACAGTGAAAAAAAAAATTCATTCTACCTTCCGTGTGTTAATCCACTTTGGCGTGCAGAGCTTAATTGTCAATGATGAAATACTGCGCGCGAGCACACCGCTGTCACGTGGGGATTTCACAGCTTATACGTTTGAAAATGCGTACACGCCCGTGGATATTGCATGCGTAATGCTATTTAATTATCTGCATTATGAATGACTACAAGTATTAATAGTATCTGCGTAGTGAGGGGCTTGTTTGGAGAGGAATATGTCGGTTCCGATGTAAAGAGGAGAACAAGCAAATGGTTATTTATCATTTATAGATGCTATCGCGGTTGTGGTATATTGGAGACACTATGTGTCAATATTGTATACTATTATTTGCTTATTTTTAAACGTGATTTACTGCTATCTAAAAGTTTGAAAATCATTTATTTTCAAATATATTGAACGTATGTACTTGCATTTGAGAACATTCTGGAATTACATAAAGTATTTATTCAATACAATTTGTTTTTCATCATTTTTTTATAGGGGGAGAAAAAACAGCATTTCTCAAATTATTTACACGAGCAACTTTGCCCTTTGACTTAATTAAAATTTGCCATTGGTACATGTGTATTTGAACATTTAATAAATTGAATATATTTCGCAACTGAATATTCAAAAGTTTAATTAAGTAAATTTTATAGAAGCGAGGCTGCGGTCGGTCAATAAAAACGGCAAAAAATTAGCTATATGAAACTTTTTCAATTAATAAACTTCCATCGGCGCGTAGGAGGTAAAGTAAAAGAGCGCGCGCATGCCGCCTCGAAATTGGACCAGGCGCGCGCGAGTGTGTGACGCGTGGCAAATGAATTTTTCCGAACGCGCGTGCAACACGCGCCTTCCCTCTCTCATCACTGGCATTAGCATACTTATGACGGCTGATCTTTTATTAAACGACACGTTCAAAGATGTCGCGTCGGAAGTCGCGCGTGAGAGCGCTGCTTGCTTTGCATACGCAGCTGTTTCTCTCTCTCTCTCCCTCTATCCTCGGCCTATTATTTTATTTTCCCGCAAAAGTACGCCTCGTTTACTCAACTGCTACTCGACGAAAGTCTTCTCTTTCTCTCTCTCCCTTTCTCCCCCTCTTATGCCGTCCGTGCGCAAGCTCTCGCCCGCTTTTTGCTTCCTTTATCTTCTTCTCCGGGGCTCTTTCGAGGCCGAGAGAGGCACGTTATCCTTTTTGCCTATCTCTCGCTCCTCGCTCTCTTAGCTTCCGTGTTTCCCAGCAATACCGCCAAGGTTTTTCCTTCGCGCTCGCATATACTCTGTAACAACGGTTATTCAGCACTTGATATCTGCGTTGTTGCGAGGCGCTTGCGCTTTTATGCTACTTTTTCCGTTTTTATTACTTCTGTTGTGATTTTCTGATGCGCGGGGGAGATCACTATCAGAGGTATGCGCGCGTGGCATGCTTTATACGGGCCTATTAATAATAACCCTACCGCGCTTGGAACTTTTAAAGCAATGAGAAAACATTTGATTTATTCATTTTTATCTAACAATTGCTACATTTTATTATGGAGAGACTAGGATCTTGTTTATTCGAATTTTCTTTGACTTGGAAGTTTTATAAGGACATAAAATTAAAACTATAGGTGTGCGTATATGTCACTTTAGAATTGTTGAGTACTATATACAACTATACATGACGTTTATAGAGAGGTTTGCAAACTTTTTCCTTTTCTGAGCGACGGTAAAGTAGATAACTTGTAAGAAAAGATTTCTACGTATTTTATAAGAAGTATCTGCTATTTATTAATTCATCGGGAATTATAAATTGATATGAAGATTCGTGTACGGTTAGATTTGGAAAACGTCAAACATTATTCGACAATATATATTATTATTTGAATAAACTTCACTTGCAGTTGTTGATTGGAGTTATAAAGTATTCAAAAAATACCGATATTTTCGTTATAGTTTTGATTTTGATGATTGTGCTGCATGGTCACAGATTTTCGAGCGGCACGAGTGTTCGTTATTGGCAGTTTACGCATCGTGAAACGTTTCAGTTCAATTTTTCGAGCCCTCCACTCTCTAAACTAGCGACTGCTGTGTCAGTTGAGGTATTCGTAAATACAGTGTCGCTGTTGACAATCGATCTATTGACGTCTATCAATAACTGTTATAAATACAATGCCGCATGAGTTATTCAGCCGTGGCGAAGTACTTTCCAGAATAATAGAGATGGTTATCTTGAAATATGGAAAATCAATATAAACTGTGTTAATGCGATTAGCGCATATACGGTTTCCTTGTTTATTATTATAGAAGGTAAATATTTCAGATATATTTTCAGTTATATGTTTGATTGGGTAATAGTATGATATTTGCTAGAATGTTAGGCATTAAAACAGAAACTACAATTTGAGCCTGATTTGGAAAGCAATGTTTTACAACATAAACAAATACATAAGAAAGACGAAAAAAATAAGAAAATTTTCAAATATGATGTTTCTGTTTATAAGATGTAAGCTTCAAAACAAATTGACACATCAATTGCTCTGCAACTGCCTCATAACCAGCAACAATTCAATCAATGCCATTACCGCGTGGCACTTTAATCGACATACGATTGGAGGATTTTTACGAGCGTAGTTTCGTCTTTTATTGGTCTATGTGCGCATATCGTTTCGAATGCGCTCCGCCGCGAATATATATGGGACCGTAAAACGCCGGTCTTGCAGTTTCTGTACACGTCGTACAAACTTCTCTCCCACGTATCTACATCGGAAACATTGCTTTTCGGTTCTCGAAATTGTTTGTGCGGCGCCAGGAAGGTTTACCTGAGCCGCACATCGAAATCGTTTCGCGGCGCGTGTTGTTTATGCCGGCCAGAAAGCCTGGCATGCGCACAGCAGAGCTACTGGGGTATAGTTTGGCTGTACTTCTTGAAGTATGCGAAAGCACAATAGCCACTTTGGTGGTCCAGTAAGTTCCCGCTGCCCGAGCGGCAGCAGCAGCAGCAGCTCAAGTGTTTCACTGTAAGGGGCTTTTCTTTCGGGCTATTAGACGATCTTGGAGTTGAACTTGTATAGCGGTAGTGTTATTCCCTTTGATCTGGACTCTGGAGTAGCTGCCGGATGTATTTACTCAGTATATTCACGTGTTTTCGTAATTATGATGATTTTTAAATTTCAAATTCAGCATTATTACTTATTAACATGTCTGACCAAACGTTGATCATGTCTACTTATTTAGTTCTACTTAAAATGGTAAATAGTTTTTTTTTGGGTTTGATTTAATATAAAATATAAATGCTCGTAGTGTTCAACAATAGCTGGATTTAGAAAATATAAAAAAATAATTCTAGAAAAATTATTCATATCAGCTGCATAATTAGGTATCGTGAATTTGAGAAAATTTAATATTCTTCCTTGAAACTTTTTTATTTTGGTTCTATTTTCATATTCAAAGTATCTTGTTGTTCCTTAAATGTTTATCTTTAAAATTGAGGATCAACATTGTCGAGGAACTGTGTACGAAGCTCAAGTAGATTATTGATAGGTTAATCAGAAAACCTTATAAACAATTAGCTCTAACTTCACACAAAGTTAGTTATATTACAGCTTTGATTGTCAAATATTAAGATAAACATTTATGGAACAAAAAATATATTAAATATGAAATTCGTGTATAATAAATGAAAAGTTAGCAAAATATATACGTGTTTTCTTTTTCTAAAGTAATAGTAATAATATTGCTTTCTACGTTTTGTACATGAAGATCACCTTTTAAAACATAAAGTTTTCGTTCATTAAAAATGTAGCGATATATATATCTTTTAAATTATCCATGAAATAGCGTTTCAATGATCTCTTTTTTCCCCCTGAACCTTAATAAAATTTAATTTTATTGTTCAATTTGAATTCACAGAAGTTTCCTGCATCCGCAGCTACGCGATAAAGCAATTTCTAGTCCCATCAGAATAAATATCCCCCGAACCTTTCATCCCTCGGCTTTCTCCAGGGCACAGCATTACAAACGCACATCCTGCGCATAAACCGACGTAAATAAAATGACCCGAATTATCGTCTACTTTATCTTCTTCTCCTTTCCTCCACCTTTTCCTTCGTGCCGTCTCAAAGAGCTTCCTGGAGAGCTGCGCGATGAAAAATTCCGCGGCGTCGGCGGCGTCGGCGGCGGCAACGGCGTGCTAGCTGCATTACGGTACAAAATATGATCTCGCTGGCGCAAAGTCGACTTTCTAATCCTAAAATCCAGAGCCAGCGTTCTTTTCGTGTGCGCGCGCCTATAAAGAATGCATCGTGAGCTCTCTTTCTCGGGCAAAGTGCAAGAAGCGCGCGAGTAAATCACTTTCGCGCGCGCGCGCGCGAGCTCGCGCTTGGGGATAGGGGGAGAAAGGGAAGAGTGAGAGAGAGAGAGAGAGAGAGAGAGAGAGAGACCCTGCGGGTGGGCGAGCTTATCGCGCTCCGTGGCTTTTATCCCCGGGAGCGCGAAATCGAGCGCCGGCAGTGTTGTCGGCACAAAAAGGCTTGATGTGCTCGGGTGTCAATTAAGGGCGGTAGATATGGGAGAAAGCGACAAAAATAGAGATGCGACGCCTGATGAATTATGCGGGTCGGTTTAAATGAGTGAGGTGCTTTGATATATCGGATAGACTGTCGATCAAATTTGCTTTTAACACAGAAAATCCTTTTTGGGTTGCGATCATTCAATTAATGTTATACGTCTCTTTCGTTCAAGTTTATATGTATGTCATATTGTTCGTAAAATATTCAAAAATCTCCATTTCATTTCGGTATATAAATCTGCTATGTTTGAACATGTTCTCATACTAAAATGCACTTAAACAAATTTAAATAATAAACAACTATAGGGTCATCGGGGGACGCTTGGCACGCCCCATTTAACTGGTTTATTTTATAGGACTTAAAAAAGTATTAAACAACCTGAAAATACATTGCAAAACGTAATATGCATTTATCAACAATTACCTAAAAGTTTAATTTTAGTAATTTAAAAAATTTATTTATATAATGGATAGTAAATTAATAAACTTAAAAAGTTTGTTGTAATCTTTAATTATAGTCTTTAATTTACCGACGGGTGTTCATAAAAAAAATTGAGTTGTAATATTATATTAAAATATATAATAATAATAGGGATGATAAGCGCCGCTAGATAAATAGTTGGTTTATAGTGTAGTAAGTTGCAAGGATCACTGATGAGGAGTGTATGCACAGAGATTAAATTGACTTTTTTGCAACACGAGCACGAAATGAGGCTTTTTCATGTCTCTGTAAAGTAAGTGAAAAATCGCGCATTTAAAGCGTACCTCGCAAAAGCAAAAGATATTATTATTATTATCTGCTAGAGTGAAGAATAATGTAATTATTCCCCACTAGAGCATTTTGTTCCTTCTCTCATTGTGCTGCGCGTCATAAGCCATGTATCGTATCCGTACGAGCAGCCTACGTCCGCTCAGGCATCCTGCTAATTGAGAGTGAACGAGAAAAGCGGGACGGAGGAAACACCGCCTGGCTGTAAGTTCCTCTCAATTTTTCCTCGCTCTTTTCCAGTATGTATGCGGGTATTCGGCATGTCGCCAATCGGATTCGTGCGTATGATGTAGTTCGAACGATGCAGTCGAGTTCAGCTTTCCGGCTCACGTTAACCCGCTATTGAGTTGCGGTATACGTTTGGCGCACATATATACCTGGCCCTATCAGGTATCTTTGTATTTATTTGACTTTGAGTAGTTGCTTTATTTTTAATAAGGTAAAACGTTTCAAAATATCGAATATCATTTTTTAAATTTTAAATAAATAATATAATCTATGAAAATATATTCATTCAACTAAATTTTCATATTATACTAGTACATATTGTGCTAAGTTTCTGTAAAGATGTTAAATGAAATTTTTACGAAAAAAATAATTCTGAGATAGCATGTTTTGAAATCTGAGCAAGGTAGCATGTTTCTCAACGTATCTATGAGATAGCATCTTCGTCAACGCTTCGACGAGATAACTTTTTTTCTTACTAACCCGACGATATAATCTTATACTTTCTGAAACTCTGTATAAGGTACCTAGCAATAGTTCGCTACAATCTGTAAAACGTAAAAAGAAATCATGAATACAAAAATTTGATGCATTTTCTACCGTGAAAGGTTTGTCTACAATAATAAATATACGTGAATTAGTAAATAATGCTTTTTATTTAAAAGTAGGATAATAGTAGTTTATGCAAATTTTCTTCACACACCGTTTTAAATTTTACTTCACGCATTAACTTTACGTACACAATTGCAAAAAATATATAATATATCTGTAATCCATTCTTATAGGATCCGATCAATATTGGGAATCTTTGGGTTTTTAAGCACGGAGAGTCAGTTTTTTCCGGGGCTTCAATTCGGGAAAGGAGATTTAAGAAAGAAATAGAGAGGGAGAGAACGAGGAAGAGAGAGAAATAGAGAAAAAGAAGGAGAAGGAGAGGCGCCACCGCTCTGAGAACGACGACGAAGGTAAAACAGCCATTACTAGGACACTTACGACCACCTAACGTCTATCTTATACGTATACGATTTAAAAATAGTGAATGGTTGTAAAATAAAAATTGCGAAAAATAGTTTATACTTCATTTAATTGGTTTCAAAAATAAAAAAAAATTGTTAAAATTTTATAAAGGTTTAAAAAAAATACATTTAATCTATCCATCCTTTAGTGAGAACCCATTTTCAAGATAAATCCTAAAATGGGACTTAAAGTTATTAATTAATAGAAGTTCTAAAGCAGAATGAGGCTGCATCAGCTAATATGTAATTCTCCATTATAATAAGTTTTCTACGTTTTGTAAATGCTTGACTAAATCAAGATAAATATACTACGAAAATACAGTTTCACTATCGAATAATTATTGAAATTGTTATATTGAATGTTTATTTCATTAATAAACGTATTAAAAGTATATATAACTGTTGTTTGGTTCATTATTGAACGCAATGCATAAATTAAGGAACCACAAAAGTTATATGGAAGCTCGTGAAATGCAAGCAAAATGACGAGCTCATGCATGATCGATAGACTGTTGTTACAGAGAGCACTATTTATTATGTTTTTTTTTCAAATTCATAACATTTCAGAATTAAAATAAATCATATAATTGCATAATTTAATTTTGACGTTGCTAATTCTGTTGCTAATTTTGTTGCAAAATAAATTTTTAATTTAAAGAAACATTTAATTTCATACGTATGAAGAAATAAACAGTATGTATTACTGTTCCGATATAAGGTGCACTTTTGTTAGTTAGTTTAAATTTTTGTTGTTTAAAACAACTTTCTTTTTTGAAAAAAAAATAAAAGATGGAGAAGCGGCGACGTCTCAGGTACTAGAGACTGATCTCGTAACTGAAAGGTCTCTAGTTTGAACCCGACTCTAGTTTGAGATATGCTGACATGACAGGACTAGCCTGTACCTGAAACTTTTTCATATCTAACTGACAGGGACACCACTGTATGTATTTAAAAGTATTTTTGAACATTCAGACGCAGATGGTTCAGATTCCATCTTTAAAAATTATAGGTCCTATCACAAATTAGTCCCACATATAGGTTTACAAAGGTCAATATTAAATAATATAAAAAAAAATAAATAAAGAAATGTTAAATTAGCTCTAAAATTCCTATGTCATAAACACTTGTATTTATTTTCGTTATTTATTCTTAATATTTCCGTTGGCTATAATTAATAAATTCAATCAGTTATTAATTAAAAGTTAACTTACGCTCTTATTGAACAGAAAAGAGTATCGTACTTGAACTGAGTGCATCAGATATAATAGTTTCTCTTTTTTGTGATATTGTGCAACACTTTGTACAGATTGTATCTTTTTTTGGATAAAGAAATATTTAAGATGCACACTTTGTAGAGACTTTGTTAAAACACCTAAATCCTAAGCAGGAATTAACCCCTTTCTGAAGAATGATAAGCTACCTTTTTACTCTTTTCAGGTTTTGCACGTTTCTGTAGATCTCTTGATAGTATATAATAGCGAAGATAAATACTTCGAGAGATTGCGGAAAAAGTGAGGCGATCTGTGTTACGGTGTACTGCTGATTCTGTTGTTTCTGACGGTGAAACGCCCGAATATGGAAGCGTCCATGCACCATTTCTCGGTTAGGAGGCGTGCGTGCACAAAATCTAGCACGCACTTGACTGTAGTGCTTCGTATGTACAGCCACACACACACACACACTTATTCATTTTGAAGTATATAATTTTGAATCACATCATTTTACTGTATCGATTGCTATTAATATAAACTTCTACATAGATATTTAGATTTAATTTTAAATATATTTCTCTATTTTCTTTTATATTGCAAGTTAGGGGGATCATTCAAAATTTATTAAATATCTAGGAAAAATTACTATTTTTTATAGCAACCGTGGTATATACTCAAAAAATAGTAAATTTTGCTAGCTATATATAGTAATTTTCACATGGAAGGCGAAAAGATAAAAATTTATTAGATTTTTTTTTATTTGACTTCATTTACATTTTCTAGGGTATTTGAAAGAGAGAAACAATTTATATATTTATATTATTAGATAAAGAATAACATTAACGAAGAAAAAAACAATTTTTTTTTACAGCGGTTGGATTCGAACACGGGACCCTTGGAACAGCAGGCGGGCGTGCTAACCACTTACCCCCGCAAAATCTTTTACATGTAAAATTTTGAAACTGATACATTAGCTGCACGTGTTAATTGTAAATAAAGTTTAAATAAAAAAACCGGCAGAAGTGATAACTTCAATTAATATTTTTATTTTAGTCGTTTGTACTTTTTTCGCTTTGTGTTTATTGTAATAATACGTTTTTTTTCTGATTTTCGTTATTTGTTGTTTGGCGGGTGCAAGTTCAAACAAATGTATATAAGCTTGTTGTGTGATACTATATTAAATTACATTGATAGCTCACACTATGCACAAACCTATTGCTGTTGAAATAGATGTTGAAACTTTAAGAAAAAAAGGAAAATCAGAAAAAACGCAAATTATTACAATTATAACAGAAAGCGAAAAAAGTACAAACGACAAAAATAAAAATATTAATTGAAGTTATTACTTCTACCGGGTGTCCCGAGATGCACACGGTTTTTTCTTAAAGTTTCAACATCTATTTCATTTTGTGATTGAGAGTTTGAAGTACTTTCTGTATGTATTTTCGATGATTCGTGAACATATACTGAGATTACCATTTTAATCGAACTAAAAAAATTTTTTTAAAGCACAATTTTTCAAATTAAGATTTAACTGTAAATACGAAGATATAGCAAATTTTAAATTATTAATATGTTACAAATGTCCGCATAGTAAAATTTGTGTACAATATTTTAAAGAAAAACAGTGTTGTTATCTTCAAATTAGCTAAATGATACAGTCAGATTAGGTTGTTTCGAAAAAGGAAGTTCGAGTAGCCAAGAAAATCGTCTCTTTGTGATATGCTAGTACAAACAGAAATGCCGAATCTACACAAAAAAATTTAATATGAACAAAGGTGCGGCTCGATTTTTCAATGTTATTTGATGTTAAATAAAATATGTGTATCCGTTTTTCATTTTGTTATACTTAAAAATATTTTTTTTTTTAAATTAACTGTAAATTATAATTTTTGAAAAATATTGAAAAATATTTTTAAATGATAATGTATTGAAAATAGTAAAAGAATTAAAGGAAAGTACACCGCGCATGTCGCATTATACGTGCGCAACACTTGTGTCATGTTGTTTTGTCGGCATTAGAAGACTAAGTCACTACACGTCTGCAAGCGCAATATGAGCGAATGTCTGCGCACAGACTGCATGCGCGCGCTGCTCAAACTAAGCAGACGCAGCCGTAAATCGACTACAGCTGAATTCTATCGGACGGGAGAATGAGAAAACTAAATTCGTAATTGATGGTGAATGTACACTATTCTAATACGTTTAGAGGTTTGTTTACATTGGTACTACCAGTACAACGGCAATATTGTATTTTATAATGCTCAATAGTATATACACATACTGGCCGGCAGACCACGTCCTATGTCGAGTATGTATATATCGAGCAATAGGCGTGTGCATAGTGTGAGCTATCAATGTAATTTAATATAGTACCACACAACAAGCTTATGTACATTTGGCTCATAAGTGTGCAAGTTTGAACTTGCACCGGCCACGTAACAAATACAGCGAGAGCCTCTCTCTCTCTCTTTCTCTCTCTCGCTCGAGAGAGACAAGAAGTATAGCGTGCGCCTTCATTGGATCTCGTCATATTTCGGTTAGCGTCGCCGCTGCGCTGCTGATGAGGCGCTGGAGAGGGGATAGGTCACTGAATTTTCCGACTGAAAATTTGACTGATCTAGAGTCCAAGTAGCAGCATGTTCACGACTTCACCGTCCCATAAGAAGTTTCAAAAATTTATATTAATAAAACATTAATCGAATACGAAAGCATCTTTCACCACGAAACTTTTTACAGATAGAATGTATGTAAAAAATGCTTTCAAATGAATACCTCATATGTCGTATTTACTATGCCAAATATTACGGTTAGAAAACCTAATATCAAAGAATAAAGGTACGGCATTGCTCTGCTCGCTTGACGTCACTTTTCGTTCCTTACTCGCCAAGCAGGGCGCTGCCGCACCGTTGATTACGTAAACGAGTAAAGAAAATCTATGGATTGAAAGTGAATAAAAAAAATACTATGAAAATATTAAGTGGGTGTTGCACCATACTAACACTAGTTTATATCGAAGAAACATATAAAAGTGATTATTATAAAAAAATAGTTATTTAAATTTTGAACTAGTCGCGTTGACCTGCGTAATACGACGTTCTACAAAGTTTTAAGGCAAACAAGCGACGAAACCTTTGTTTATTCTTGGAACGAAATTTCGTTCATTTTCGTTCCACGAATAAATGAAGGTTTCGTCGCTTTTTTGCTTTGAATTTTTCAGAACAAAGTATTACTGGATTTCGCAGGGCAACTGAATTTGATCAAAACGTCAATCGTTATTCATTTTTTAACATCAATTATTTTTAATTTCTCTGCTGGTAAAACGGGGTTAGTGCTAAAGTAGAACTTACTATAACTCATATGAGAACTCACATGAGATCTCATATGATTCTTAAATGAGTTTGCATATGAGTTTCCAGTATAATAGGAGGTTGTTAGAACTTCGTATATGTTTTTATGTGACTTTTCGATCAAACTAGCTTTAAATTAATAGAATTACATGTAAACGTCGTTTGGACTGGATCCTTATATAAGATCTTATATGAGTTTTCTTATAAGATGTGCTGAAATCTCAATAATATGAGCTCTCATATATCAGTTTTTTCAGTAGACAAGATTGTGGTAGAAATATGGAGGTAAGAATATAGGTGAAAAGAGTTTTTTAAAAGGACGAAGCATTAATAATCGCAGTACTTATATTGGAAGCTACTGAAGACAGTTTTGACAACATGTAGATGACATTTACATTAATTTGTTCAAGCAAATTGAAAGCAATGGTTTCCTTGAAATAAGCAATGAAATGGAGTCAACATAGAGTTTGAAAACAAAATTGCAGAAATGTTCTTGGTGGTATATCAAATGTATTGTTTCATTCACTAGAAAGTTTGGAAGCATTAGATCAACGCAAACAATTAAATATGGACCACTTACAAATTTTAAAAGATAATTATGCAAGGGAATCAACTTTAGTTTCTTCGAAGTTTAAGGAACTTGTTGCACTTTTAATAGAACCATCAAAGCTTTCTACTGTTACTGATATATACAATTTGTTTTTGGATTTGATGGATATAATTATCAAGAATATGCTATTTTAACTTACTATTCTAAAAATGTGTAGAACTTTCTTGATTTGTGAACATAAAAGCTTCAGATTAGTAAATACAATAATTTACATAGAAAAAAATGTTATTAAATAAAATTTTCATTGTAAGGGAATTGCATAACTTATTTACATTTTATGTTAATAAAGCTATTGTAGTTTTGGGAACTATAGGGGTGAGTATAAAAAAAAACGAGCATTAGAATTTGCAGTAAAGAATCGATTTTTTAAATTTCACATTATAAGCTATTTTCACGTGACCTTAAAACAAATAAAAATTTTTAATTTTTGACGTTTTCAACATTCTACATATTTTGAATGAATAATTTGCACATTCAATTATTTGAACACCGTCATAAGAGATTTTCGTTCCATTTTCATCTAAATCATAATTCGTTTACACTTTTTAGTATTTGACTAAAAAGTTACTTGGAAATATCTTAATTCAAATTAAAAGGAATCGACATATTACTGCTAATTTAAAGTAAATATTCGCTTTTTTAGTACTCACTAAATTATAACAATTTTTATTCATTTTATTTTATTATAAATAGTACTCATAACTAGAAAAACTATAAAGTAGTTTGTACTTTTGATATTCAATAAAGTAAGATACATACTTAAACTTTATCAAATACCCATAGAAATACTTTAATAAAACTTATATAATACTTCTATAAATGATCACGTTGACAAAGTATTTCACAGCAACTTTTGGGTAATTAACAATAATCTTAAATCACATTTATTTTTCACATTAAACAAGCCCAATAGTTTTATTATTTTTCTAGTCTTTTTATAGAATTATACTCGAAGCAGTAGTATAATATGACTTTACTGTTGCATATGCAAATATTCATGTATCACTATCAGTTGATGCTTTTTGATCCAAAAGAATTTCCAGTCATATGAACAAGTATGTTTTCTTTTATTGAGTTAAACTCTCTTTGACTTAAAATTTTCGAACGCTAAATACTTAATACAATTTTGCTTCATATATTGGATTTAATAAAATGTGGTTTGGTTTTATAACCCAGTGAATTATTAGTACACATTGGAGAAGTAAAAATACATGTGCACATGATACTTGATAAAAAATATTTCTCATGTTTTTAGAATTGAGTAAATGGTTTACTTTTTATACTTTCGTCAAATGCTATTTGAAATAGTGATTCCGATTTCAAGTATTCCATTATTATGTGAAATTAAGTGAAATCATTACATGCAACAATAATAGATATAATATTAGGCTGTCTAATCTTATTAATTGCATGATTTCTTGCATTGTTTCTGTTGATCATAGATTTATGCTACAATTCATTCTTAATATTTGACTTTCATAATACAACCTTTTGTACCGCTATCAAGTAATATATTAGAAAATTTGATGTCTATTTCTTAAATCTTTTGAATAAAAACTTACAAATAATATGTTTTAAAGGCCGTGATAGTCGAGAATATGGAAATAATAGTAGGCAGATATAATTTCGTTCTTGTCTTTTCTTTCCTACCACCAATCTCTCAAAACGTATTGGGAAAATCTACTTGTCACCAAATGTTGCATTTAAGTAGTAGTTCATCTTTAAACTGTCCATTTTTATGATTTAATAATTATCTACCATTTGATCTGGCTCGTCTCATGATAATTTAGTCTCTGATAACAGTCTTCATTAGTTAGCTGGGATTGTCTGATCATCTTTGATTATTTAACCGATGAACCCTTAGTGCACTTACGCCATGCACTTTTTATGCGTGGATCATGGCGATTTTTATCTTACATTCTAAAAATATGATGACACTTGTGAGTGAAAAAGATAGAAGATCGCCAACTGGTCATCTTAGTTAGGGGACCTTCATCTCCAATTTGAGTTGCGCCAATAACGCAAAATAGACGACTGCCGTTTCGATTTATGTTGACGTGGTATTTACTGTTTTCTATACTACATTCCATAATGATGCAAGAAGCTATTATTAGATATTAAGATATTCCGTATTATTTCCTAAAGCACTGATACTTTTTTCGATTGTCGTAATGATCTAAATTACTGCGTGTCTCTCACTAGTTCGGTTAGTCTAGCTCTACCAGAATCTCGTGATTTCTAACTCCGACGCTCCTGTCTCCCTGTAAGGTCCTGCTCCTGGGATCTACACTAGTGTACCCACGTATGAGAAACATTGTTCAATGTAAAGACTCGCCATAAAAAGGATGAAGGGAGGTGGTCTGGAGCGACACTGGTGTGCAGTAGCTGATTGCCACGAGCTCGTGACGATCGCTTTCGGTGATTCCCACACAGTAAAGACAATTTATGTCAAATTCTTGCATTTATAATGGACAGTTGCTAAACTATATATTTTTGAAGAAACCATAAAATATTCTAGACTGTGCCACATTTTTAAAAATATGAAATTAACAAAAAATATTCATTCTGAAAAGATAGAATTTTCTTTCCAATTATTTGTAATAGACGCGAATGATTCATTTTTGTGATTCTATTCAGCTATCTTGTTCAAAACTGTATAAAGATATAAATAATAATAATAATAATAACAGTTTACCCGAACAGTTGAAAAACTCGAAAAATAACAGCAGTTTGAAAATAACATTGAAAAGCGAGAAAATACATGTAAATAAGCCATTTAAAGAGAAGAATATCATACTTAAATTCTTCAATAACCGGGGATATATAAATTCCACGAAAATTGCGTCCCACACAGCCAGATTATATTATATTAAGAAACAATTTCAATTAAATCTGAGTGAGGAGAGTGGGCCTATACACCACTTAGATATGAGATGTTATTGAATGAAATTCATTCAACGAATTTTTGTAATTTGATATATGGTGCTGCACATTGGGTTTGATTTCGAAGTTTTTGCTGTCCGAAACATTGAACCAATACTTTTTTAATATGACGGTGTAGCTTGTGATATATTTCAAAATATTTATAATATATTTTTATTAAAATTCTAGTTGACTAAATTCGATGGTTTTGACAATGGGTATAAATTCCTGCGTGATAAAAATTTTATTTCTACATTTGTCACATGTACCTACGAGTTCGGACACGTATGTTACCCATATTATTTCTCACATATGCCCATGCTATTATGAACAGTAACGTGATTATGGTCCATGTATTGCCAATACGATGCCTATACTGTGGCAAAAATATTGTCAAGAAAACTTTTTTTAATGCGGGTTGGTATCCTTGTAAATATGGACGTCGAAATTTGAAAATTTAAAATAAAGTACAATTTACAACAGCGAACATCGACCTCAAAAGATCTGTTGGATAACTTTAATATTGTAGTACTTTGTCAAAATTTAAAAATCCCCCTTCCGCCGATCAATAATCAATAGCAAAGTTCACTCTCTGCTGTCGTTAATAATGGAAAAACGAAAGCCACGCCGCGGCTGTGTAAGCAAAAAAGAGAACTGCGCATCTCGTCGATAAGTATAATCTCTTCGGAACACGAGGGACGAGCAAGAAAGAAAAACTAGAAAAAGTCAGTCGCTCTAGTGAGAAAGAGAATAGAGACAAGTCAGAGGGTCGCGAATCTTGGTTGGAAGATTACTCTCCCACTCTGGCTCTTGCTCTGTTTCTCGTTCCTACACGCTTCCTTTTAATCGCGCCGGAAACAAAGCGATCAGCAGTCGGGCCCGAACGTGTGTCGTTTGCATCCCGTGGAATATCGAGTCGTCTGGTTCTCCTCTATCCTCCCGCGCAATGTTCCTCTCTTACTCCTCGGGTTTCGCTGGATTTATTGCTCGCGCGCTCGCGCATCTTCATTCGATTCGCCTCGCTCTCGAATCGATGTTCGTCCGCCCGTCCGCCAGTCCGACGCCCCTCTCCTCTCGCCGCGGCCACCCGTCTCGCATAACGAATCTCGCGGCCGATTTACTCGTAACGATTTCGGATTTTCAATTAGGATCTCCAAAGCCAGAGACCCGAACTCGGTCCTCGAGGAATTGCGATTCTGATGAAATTTCGCGTCTCGTTTAATTTTTCTCTTGCAGCTCGTGCACGCCGAGCTTTTCGAGGAATGTTACGCAGGCTATCATTTGATGAATTCCCGTTGGATCGGTTGAAAAAATTCTCGAGTATGTTTTAGTTAACTCAATTCTGGTGTCTATTCAATTTGATTATCGACTATTCTTTTATACTGATTAATAAATTTTAATATTTAAATATTCATCAAGTAGTATCTATAGAAAAAGGTAGATACATTATTTATTAAAACGATGATTCTTCATTCCTTTGCATTTTTCCACTTTTAGCTCTCATTTTCAATTTATTTAAAATTATATTAGCAGCTATATCCCGGAACTTAGAATAATGAGATCTATTGGTTTTGGAAAGTAGAGGTAGACAGTCGAATTGTTAGTTTTTTATTTGCCACTAATTAATGCAGGAAGGAAGAGAAATTAGAATAAGAATGCAATTATTTTAATTAATAGCACGAGGGTCATTGCAATTTATGTATCTTAATCCTACTATTTTACGGCCTCGAATTTCTACTCTACGTGCCCATTATCAAACGAAACCTTTATATATTTCAAGTAGTATTGAATAAAAAAAAGGTTTGGTATAATAATGTCAAGTTCATGAATTCTTTTTCACAATTCGAAGAATCGAAGGTTTGAACTTTATATATGTACAAGTCGGCTTTTTCCAAGAAAAAGTTTTTGAATGGTGAACACATTATCTTCTAACAAAACATATTTTAAGATTATAAAAGCCTTTTTATTTTGAATAAATAAACAATCTTCTAATTTAAAAAAATATTTTGATGAAATTTTACTAAACAGAATTTATGATTTCTTTCTTTCTTTAAATAAAATATTGAATATATTTATGAAATCAACTGTTAATTTATTCAATCAATTAATTATGAATCACTACCATTATTTATTAAATAAAATTATTTTAAATTAAGATGTTGTCTCGCTGTATTTTTGAATAAATGAAAATTTCTATGATAAATGTTTTACCTTCATTGTTTTTAGTTCCATTTTTAAATAAATGTATACCAATACAAACAGTATCGTTTTTTACTCCTCCCATCGACTCATATAAAATTTGTTTATTCAACTTCAGAATTTATAATATTTATTACATAATATATATTGAATGCTCGTGCACACAAATAGTCAAACAGCAGTCCCTTTTTAGATTGCAGAACGGCTTTTTATATTTTAAATTACCTTGATGACATGAATGCCTATGATATTTGAGTTGAAATTTTGAATAAGTTTTTTGTAACACCTTTAGCTCTTTGCAGTGCATTAATTTGTCTCTTAAATTGACAGGATTCCTAAAGATTTTGAAATTTATTATATTTTATGAAAGAACACGAAGCGAATTAGTAAAGTTATTTATTGAATATGAAAACGATTTCCTATACTGTAGTATTATCCTACCGTATTGGAAGTAATGTAGCAAATCTGTAAGCATTGACATTGGCAGTAGTGAATACTCGAACGTGAGAGTTATAGCGTATACTAAAATTCGCGATCGTGAAAAATACCTTTATCGTCACGACTGAATCCTGTCTTTCCACGTCGGTTTGAGATTTGCAGGACTTAAAATTTTCGTTATTTATATATGGAAGGTATGTAAAGAAAAATGAATAAATCTATCCAATAAATGTAATTCGTTATTTAATAATCTAAATTATTGGATGTACAATAATAGTCTTGCAATTTTTACATCGGTATTTTCACAAAATGAATCTTCAATATATTCTTAAGTATACGTGGAAAAGTTTTAATTTTTACGTAAGCCTGTTACTTGTTTATTTTTTTTTCAGAAAAAGTATTCTGTTACAGCTAGATTACAGCACGATTACAAAGCTTCCATAAAAAACTGTACTTATATAATGTTAGATAAGTATGAAAAAGCAGGAGATTTTAAAGAATCAAAATTAAGTTTAAATTTGAAAAGCAATGAATTCTACTTTAATCTCGTTCTCTTTTTCGTAATTGAGATGTAGTATATTTAAATACAGAGCACGAGTTGCAAAAAAAGACGAGAGTGCGGAACAATCATAGGTAGTTAGTGACGGAGAACGAATAAGAACGAGAGAAGATCGAAAATAAAAGAGAAAAAGAGAGGGCTATAGAGAAAGATATAGAACGATTCGATATTGGCCAAACGAGGCACGTCCACTGATGGAGCGATTCAACTTGTATTAGTGAGTCGTTTTATTAAAGGCGTAGTTGGAGCAACGCGAGGAAGCCGACTATCAGTATTCTGCGAGACAAATATCTGTTGTTTGCATACAAATATCCAATTAGTTTCGTATTTTTCCTCTCACACTAACAACTCTCAATCAATTTATGACAGGAGGTTTGACATTTTCGTAAATTTGAAATCTAACTTTATCAGGTTTTGCTGTTACTTTAATGTATTGAGTGTGAAGTAAACGTCGATTAGCAGTTGAAGTATAGACAAATAAATAAATTCGTTGTTTCTATCAGTAGGTACTTTGTAGTAATTTAAGGACTATCTTACCTTAACTCTTTGTTGCACGTTTTCTTGTACAACATTATTTTAACAACATATTCATATTCATCAAATACTTTTTATTGAAACTTTGATTATATTTACTTTAGTTTATTCTTAAAATACAAACATTTGGAAATCACAATCCTACGTTATCAACTACAGATAAAATAATAATAATTTTTGTAATACAAAATTAAATTTTAAGTCATTAATACTATTTTATAATTTATATTTTTAGAAATTTGAAATTTTGTGGATTTTATTTAGATCAATCAGCTAAGACCATAATCAACTTAAGCACACAAGCTAACGTCACCGTTGACCAATCACGGGTTCCATTTAAACGGAATTGGCCAATCGGAAAGGTTTTATTTTGGTTTCACATTTCCGTCATTATTTTTTAAAGAGAGATTACCATACGTACAAATGTATAGTGGCTCAAATCTCATTCTATTCTTTGTATGAAAATTTTTAGAGTAAGCGAATTGTGTATCAGAATCGTGTATCGCTTACCACGTACGTTTCTCACTTTCTCGCGCTCTCTCCTTCTCTTTCTCTCCTCAATTCGAAATACGATCTTATATGAAATATCGTCTTATGAAATATCGTCTTATGTTCAAATATGCAATTTTTAGAAAATTTATGTATGTATGTATGTGGAATCGTTTGCCAGAAACCGGCTAGCGAATGTGAGTGGCGTTTTTTGGCGTAACATGTCTCTCTAAAAAAAACAAATAATATATATCGATAGATTATTTTCTTCTCTTTCCAATTGCTATTATTTTTTCTAAGAAATACATTTTTACGACCAAAAATTTGAGTTGAAAGTTCAGAACGATTTTTTAAGAAGAATATAATTTTTCTTAATAAATATTATTCGAGAGTAGCTCGTTGTGTTGTTCTCCGCGATATGCCGGGGCGCGTTGGTGCGAAGAAATTTCATTATTTCTATGTTTCATACTTGTAAATATCATCTAAACAATTTTTTAAACAACTTTTCAAACCTATATTTTTATGTTTGTAGTTTAGTCATATAGTATGACCGAAAAAAAATGAAAACAAAGCCGACATATTGCACAAGGCTCTTCAATTATAGATCAAAGAGACACGTATTGTAGAGGCTAATAAAAAGTCCAGTCTTTAATCTTAATATAATTGTGTCAGCACTTCATTAGAGATATCACGAAGTTCCAAAGTTTTTTTATTCTGATCATCTGATGTCGATTTTTTGAGTTGTTTGTTTCTGGCTTTCCTTCCGGGAAAAGGATTCTTATAATTTTTTGTTCATTGGGTTTATCTGTTTTTATCCAATATATAGTTTATTTAAAGGATCCTCAGTTACCCTTGCGCATAGTGACTACCCAGGATTAGTAATTACTAATTAGTAATTATACTCTGCGAGCGTTTTATGCGTGTATTCTTAATATATTTTACTTTTCTCTTAATTCATTAATTATTATTATCGATCAGTATATTTGATTTTACTGTGTATTCATGTCTTTTCGTAGCATACAAGCATGGTGAGCTCAAGTGAGTACTTGAATTTCATATCCTGTCGATTAATTTGGAGATCATGTCTCTTTCATCATTGAAATTTGTTCATTACGCTCAGCAAACCTATCTATCTAATTGGTGCGTCGCACTAGCTAGTAGTTGGTATAGCTATTGGTGCACTAAATTTTAATCTAAGTTTTATGGCTATATACCAGTGGTATTTAGGGTTTTGTCTTTAAAGATCATTTATTCTCATAACTAGCTCATAGGCTGATGGTTTAATAAACGCTAGATCCAACGTCAGATGACCATCTTTCGAATATATAGGTATTTCAACTTGATTGATCACTACTATCCCAAGTAATATCATGAGTTTGTTGAGGAGTTGTTCTTTTTGATCTGCTGGTCCTTCACTCCAGGCCTCGAAGATCAAAGATAAAGTCACTAGTTATTATGACTGGTTTTCTTCATTAATCACAGTTGTCCTGAGGATTCTCCTCATAAATCCATCACCTTGCACTGTATTGTTAGTTTACTGACTTGTATTTTCGAAACTTCATGTGCAACTCTGTTTTTTATTTAAGTGTGTATATAGTTGAACTTTGTGCACACATTGTCAAAGATTTTTTTGCATTGCTAATTGGTGACTCGTGCGTGAAGTCGCTTTTCACACACTTGTAGACATTGATTTGTAACATAATAGTATTTTTCCATGCAAGTGCGTATCGAACAATATTTTTGAAAATGAAGTACGAAAAGTCCGATTTTTGCTTACAGTTGGTACTTTGCATACGGAGTTTGAAAAAGAAATTTACGCCCTTGTAATTCATTATACTTATAAGAAGTACCTGCACCTTTTGTATAGAACGTATTCCATAATGCTACACTAACGTGAAATTTCACAAATCTTGATAATTTTGAGGTGTCAGTTTCTGTTCTAGCAACTTTGACCTACATTTTTCTATAGTCAACATTTTTCTTATAATAGCCAAGTCATTACAAAGTAGACCTCAAAAAATTTAAATTAAATTTTTCAAAATTATAGAGGGTCATACGTGTATGATACAATGTATCATCCGAATACATGTTTAATGAAAAAGAAGTTTTTTTTTCTTTGAAATATTTGAACATAAAAGTATTGTACTTTTTATCGAAAAAAAAATATTTTACAAAAGCTTTTATTAGAATTCCCTTTGCACAATATTCATTAAAAAAGAATCACTTTTCATGTTTCAAACCGTACATTTTCTACGAAACCAGCTTTTAAACAAGTTAAATCTCCCACCACGTAACATGTACAGAATTTTTTAGATGATTTTAAACATTCGGTGGTAGTGCATTAATTATTCGCCCAGCAATATTAGTTATTTAATATTATAAGAAAAAGAATAAAATAACTGTCTAATTTCTCTAAAAGCTAAAATTAATGAAAAATAATCTGAAATTCTTAATTAGGACAAATTTTGCATTTCAACCGTCCCCTTTGTAGCCATTATCATTCTCAATGGTTAAATCGTAGTAGAGCGTGAGCTCGCTCGAGGAAACGACGGAATAGAATGCGTACGAAGTAATTTCATTAGCTCAAGCCAAGATTCTCTTCACAAGCTCCTCCTTCCTCTCGTCTCGCTGGCAAAAGCGCGTGCACGCGTGCATGTTATTGCCATTCTCAAGGCTGTAGCATATACGCGTCTAAAGTCAACGCAGATACGCAAGGGATAATAAGCCCTCTGGATGTGTCACCTTGTTGCGAGACGTCGACGAATGCACGCATCTAGGCGGTTATGCACTGCAGAAAGTTGCCAGAAACGCCCGAAGGTGTAATGGGAATTTCCGAAACTCGTCTCAATGCAACGTGTGTATATGCTGATTTTTAGGCAATTGATTCTGCAAAGTATTCAAGCGTTATTTTTTCTCAGTTTGACCTACTTTTATTATAATATGTAGGTCTATTGGAATTTTAGGATACTATAGAAAGCATTACAAGGCTCTGCATATTATAATTTTTTAACATATTTTTACGTATCTGTGGCTCCGGGCATAACGACATAAGTCTATTTTTTAAAAATCGCTAAAACTTTGGATTTTGTATCTTTAAATGGGTCTTTTTCATTTGCCACTATCAAAAGTAGCTAAAATATTCCCCAAAAGCAACGATACACCAAAAACGTAACGACATAAGTCCATTTTTCAGATTTTGTGCGCGGCATAACGACATAAGTCCATATCATTTTATGGTTTATTGTAGTTGTGATGTATTTTATCCATTCTAATTCAATATAAACATGATTTCATATAAAGTATGCACAATAACTAGATTAAATTTCTAGAATTTTCAAAATTCCAGTATAAGGTATGCAGTATGCCAAGTGGTCGTAAACTTAATAGAAATGTTACGAAAGTAGGAATATTTTTGTTTAAGTAATAAAAATTCGTTAAACAATTTCTAATTTTATAATTTATTGGTTAAAATTAAAGAATATTCTCGAAATCGAACAAGAATAGCATTATTAGATAAGTCCAGAGTTCCCGGCATAGCGACATATGTCCATATATTTTTCAGTTCTTACTCGTTTCTAATGCAACAGAAAATGTATAACCTACTCATACCACTGTGTAAATATGTGTTTTGAATGTGTCATTTGACTAGTACAATATCGCGCCCTATTTTCTTTCTTCCTATCTTACATATAAGTTTGAACATTAAAACCCGTTTTTCTCGGAAACTTGAAAAGTGGACTTATGTTGTTACGCTTCGGAGCCACAGATATATTTGCTCTTTTATCATGCAGAATAATTTAAATATTGAAAATTCGTTAGTTCTACTATAATTTATTTATTCATTTATTAAATTTAATGGGAATATAAAGACGGTACTCCAAATAAAAAAGATACTTTATTAAACACTGATTAAAAGCATATTATTTACAAATTGAGTTTAGAACAGCAATTGGAATAAGGACGTATCACTTCAAGAATAAATAGGAATTTTTATAGAGGCAATCATTGTGATTGATTGATTGATCAAAGTGATGGATTCCTTTATTATAATCGATATTTGAAACATATGATTGAAAATGATCAGGTTATCAATAATTGGCTTTATGGCTAGTGACTGTAATCTGTAAGGTATATTGTTTATAACTATAGTTTATAACACAGATTTTTCCATAACAATCGTGAATAAATAATCTAATGTACATTTATATGAACAATAATTATCACGAGTATTGAAATAAAAACGTGAAAAATTATACAGATAAATTACAAAGATAGCTCAGAAGAATATTTCTACAGAGAAAACCGCAGCAGCAGCAAAAATCCAAGACGCACTTGATTCCCCTTCTTTCTAGGGCAGCGCGTTAAAAAAAGGGGGGTACGAAATAAGAGTAGGGAAAACGATTGCGCGATAAATTTCGCGAAATAAGAACCGCGGAAAGAAGAAAAGGAGAGAAAAAGCTAAAGAAGGTCCAGATGGAGAAAAATAAAGAGCTCTCTTTCTCTCTCTCTCTCGGCGTCTCTCATGGCGCAGTGCGTTTCCATGCAAATGACGGGCCTAAAATGCCGCGACGAAGAATCACTCGAGAGCAGAGCGCGCACAGCAAAAGTTGCTCCCAGTCTCCCGCCGCTATTTGATTAACATTTTCGTCATAATGTTTCGGGAGACGGAACTTTCCCTCGCGTGGTGTGGCCCTGCTGGTGCGCGCACTCGGAAATCCGAGATTACAAATTTTCATTAAAAACTTTGCGCAGTCACCCGGCCGATTTGCATAACTTTGCCCCGGTGCAGTCGTCGCCGCCGCCGCCGTTGTGTGTTTGGTGTACACAAGACAGGTTGCGCGCGCGCGGGTGCGAAGGTTCGTCGGTCGGCCTTCATTTTTAATACGAACGCCGACGTAGGTGCGCCAAGCGCTGCACCCCCAAACGCATTTGTATACGTCGGCCTGTAACTTCTTCCCTCCTTCCGACTTTCTTAATCGTGCGTTTTTCATCCCTGAATTGTGATGAAATCGCCTTGCCTTTTTTATTTCTTTCCTTTTTTTTAACAACAGTCCCTCAAGCTTTATTCAAGAGTTTTCTTTAAATATATAGCGGTCATTTTATATTTTAATCTAAAAAAAAAACTTTCTATAAATTTAACTTTATCAGATCACGAGAAATATATAAAAATATTATTATCTTAAAAGTAACTGAATTTTAACAGCCTTAATAGATCAGATGATAAATGCACGACAGATAACAAGTGCAGGTTATTTAAGTAGTTAAAGTCACGTTATAGTTCATCAACTTAATTTACGCGCTGAGAGCATTTTTATAGCTTTCTATAAATTTTCAAATCTCTTTAATGACCCTTTCGCGTTGGAACATAATTTATTTAATGATCACTTAATTACAACGGCCAAACACCCTGTAATATACACATTCATTTAATCGCAAATGGACGAGAGTTGTTACAAACCAGTAAAAAATGAGGTCCATACTGCGCAAAGCACTGCGAATGCGAATCCTCCGAGTTCCAGGCTCTGATGTGCATCAATCACCGAGACTTCCAATTTCTTTTATAAAACTGATACTCAACTGCTTTACTTGCCGCGATATCGCGAAACTTGTTACAGTCGGCGTAATTTCGCGAGGAAACGTCAGCGAAACTACGCGCTAACGCAATCCCTCCGCTGCAAGCCAAGAGCTCGTAAATTACAACAATTCATATTGCATCGTCTTGAATTTAATAACGACCTCTAGCTAAACGTGATTCCTCTTTTATAGCTGTGGAATAAAAGTATGTCGATCTTCTGGTATAATACGGATGAATCTCCTAAGGTGAAATTACAATACTTTATAGCAATCAGAATAAATAAAAGAATACAGAACTACGTGCCGAACATCACATATACTATTAAAAATTACAAAGATTTCTTGATTACAGTTTTGGTTTTCATACCATATGTATAGTCTACGACTATCATAGTACAAATAATGAAAATGAATCATTTTAAGCAGTTGAGAAGTTCTATAACAAAAACTAATTTTTTTTAATATTCTTAAAGTTTCCATATTACTTTTGTCAACAAATTTTAATAATGTAGAGTATACGAACAGAAATACTACTATTTTCTAAGAATGTCAAATTCTCGTATAGATCGTTGTTTGTGTCCTTGTATATATAGAAGTAATTTAGATTATAAATTGTGTAAATCTTGAAAAATTTTAGGTGCAAAAAATCTTCATAGCTTTAAAAAAAAGCCATTTTAAAGTAAACTCCAATAGCATTCAAATGAATAATTTTTCATTTTAAATACTATTTATCGTATAGTTAAGGAAAAATGTACCTTTTTAATAAATATTGGAACATAAAGTTTTAAGCCTTTTTTGGAAAAAAAAGTTTTAATTAAATTTTGTTGCACCGTTTTTTTAAATTAAAAATACTGATGCTAGTTATTAACATGCTGCCTTCTTAAATGAATGTATTGATTCCTTGTGTCAAGTTTTACTGTTTAAAATGCTTAGGTAAGTTAGAATTATCTTGATTTTAGTGGGATTCACAAGAAACCTCGGGATGGCGGTTCTGAATTTTGTTAAAACTTTATTAGTACTTTTTTATGATAAATTATGAAAAAATGAACTATTTTTTATACAGATTTTGTTTCTTTCTTCGTGATTGAAACTATGAAAATGGTTATTATAGTATGTGTACATATGATAAACAAAACTATAAGTTTTGTTGTGTTAAAAATATTAATTTTCCAGGTTAAGTATAACAGCTACATATTTATAATAGTTATAAATATATAGCTATTAAATTTTTCCTTTTTTTAAATAACTTTATGGATTGTATATTGAGCATTTTTCTTACTTTCATTTTAATAGTCTATGACTTACTCGGAAATCAATATTTTTCAACAGAACAAAGCTTATCTTAAAGCATCTTTTTGACAACTTTTATATATTTTTATGTCTATTTTCATCACATAAATATTTACAAAGCTATAGTAAAAGCGAGGGACATCAGGTCACGGTTGTTATCAAAAACTCTTCATTTTTGATATTCAGTACTTTGAATATCGGCATAAAAGACCCATTTCGAAAAATCCTGAGACAGATCTCATTATTCGCCACATTAAAGTAGCTTCAAAAGTAGGATAGAAAAATCGAAGATCCGCATTCTTAGTAAGCCGCTTATTAGTTTCATATGGAATTTTATCAGAGATTTCAGCTGAGATTTCACTTGAGAATTTTTAGTAATATATTGCACACGTGGATATATAGATGCATGCATACACTCACACACACGAGAACACATATCTAAGTGATAAATAATATTGGTAACATTTTTTCTAGAAAAGTTTTTTTTGTTATTATAGAGAATTTTTACTAGGAGGAATTAAAATATTTCTAAAATACTCACTTATTCTACATAAATACTCACAATGCCCAATAAATTGATTTACTATAATTTTTGAAAACACATTTTAATACTCTTGGGATTTACTTTACAATGGCTTTGGTTCTATAAGGTTACGAAAATTTCTCGCAGGGTGCAAGGGGTCAAATTGACTCCTAAAAGTTATCCAACGTAAAAGTAACCCAGTACGTCGTATAAGAAAAAAGTTCCTAAGATACGTAACTTTTTAGATTTTCCGTTTTTCTAAGGCAAGCTTAAACTTTGAAACGGTAGTGTAAGTATTTATAGAGTAGATATTTTCGTTTGCCAATAATACTTAACAAAATATTTTTCTAAGAAAACTTTCTGATTATGTTTATTTAATCCACTATGCACTAGCTGAATATATATGCCACGAACATTCTCCAAATTGCATTATATTCGCACAAGTCCTGGATACACATTACTTCGTATAATAAGACTCTTAAAGTATAATCTCAACATTTTTCTGTATGATATTACAGACCACGCTGACAAAACTTATTTAGCTGAAATTACTTTACTTGGCCGTAATTCACAAGTGTAGTTACTGAAACCAGTCTGGTAAGTAAACTACTTACAAAGATCTCAAGTGGCCGAATACTTTACTGAAACTCAAATATGACATTCAAAAATAATAAAAAATTCAGTTCTTGTTTTAATTTTTATAAAAATGTTACTCTTGATAAATATACTTATTTTCCATTATATCAGCTGAAAATCTGACTTTTTAAATACTTTTTTTCATAAAACACATCATTACAGAAATTAAAAATATATTGAACAAACAATTTTTTAATAAATTTTATTAATACGACTGTTTCTGGGTTTTAACTATTTTACCCACAACAATATGTATACAAAATTTGAGATAACTATTTGCGGTTGTCCACAAAAGTTATTTACCAAAAAGTAACTGAATATAAATACAAAATTAGAATAAGAATTTCATGAAAAAACATTAATCTTTTTTCGTTTTAAACGAGATTACAGCCCGGATATATTTCAGCTCGGCGTACGCAAGGTTTGTACTTTAGTCGTTTGGAAATATAAAATTTTCTCTCCGTGTGAGTCGCGCGTGCCGTACACATATTTTCAATTCCTCGTGTACATCGGTGCAGATCTGTTTTTCCCAGAAAAGCGCGCACATACACATATGCATGGCGGCCTGATTTACTATATATGTAGCCGAAAAGGCTTCCCCTCTCGCTCTTGCTGTCTTCTTTTTCGGTCTCCCTCTCTCTCTCCCCTTCTCTCACTCATGCCTGTCTCGCTCACTATAGCACACACGCACACATATATACACGTTTCGTATCGCACCCACTTATCGAGACTCTGTCTGACTGTCTGAGCGACCCTCTTAACATGTACACGCTCTCTCACATTTTTCATACCATCTTTCGCGTTTTCGTTTCTTCTCTTCCCCTAGCTCTCTCTCTTCATCTTCCCCACTCTCTCTCTTTCTTCATCTCTGTCTGTTTCTATCACTCTCTCTGTCTCTCGTTTTCTGCGTCTCTCTGTTGCGCTCTCTCGTTCTCTTTGTCTCTCACTTTTGCTCTTTCTCCCCTTCACTTCGTCTCTCGCGGTTGCCTTCTCTTTCTCTCATCGTCTTTAACTGTTACTCTCTCTCTCTCTCTCTTTCTCTTCGCCTCTCTCTTTTTCTCTCTCACTCTCTCGCGCGCTTTCTGTCTTGCTCTATCATGGCTGGCTGAATCAAAGACGCGTAGCTGGAGCTGCATTGCTGGGTGGAACGAAAACTGGCTCAAAAGAAACTGAAACTACTTAGGTTTATAGTACGATGCTGCCACTGCTACCGCCTTACTCTTTTGCGACTCCGTAGCAAGCAGTCGTTGCACATATATACTAGATATGTGCACTCAGATATATACTTGCCAAACATTTATATAGTATATCTTTGAAAGGAAATACGATGGCTTGTTCTACACCCTACAAAATTCAAACACAAAAACTAAATTATCAGAATAGATATAAAGATTTTCTGTGTGTACTTACAACAAGATCGCATTACGAATTAAAGCAAGTAAATTGTTATTAATGGTCACATTTTTTGGGATTTATAGTTAAAAACGGTCTATATTTTATAATAAAAGCTTTTACAGCTATAAAAATTCAAATTGAGCACATGTTTATAATAATTGATAGTTTTATATATTGCAGGGACGCCCTTATTCTTTTTTTAGATAATCATTTCTATATTATATTGAATTGATTTCCATAGGATTACTTTTTATAGCCGGCAACGGTATACATTCTCCAAAGGTTTTATTCTATGTAAGTATCATCCTCTCAAGATATGTCGAGATCAGTACGTGACGGCAATAAATGTATATAATGTTTCTTTCGTTGATGGTCGTCCCCTACAAAATGATAATAGCATCATTAAATATTTTATTTAAATACGCCCCAATTCCTTACGCATTTATGACGATGTTTTTCCCCCATAAACGAACCAAATCATGTAGTAAAATTACAAGAGTCATTTACCATTGCCCCCATATTAATACTTCCAATTCACCCTCACTGACTTTTTTCCAATAACTTCTTCTCGTAACCTATCCACCACTGCAATATCTATAACACGCTTGCGTATAGTCGTCTATTGATTAAACTACGCTGCATATTTGATATTATATGCTGAATATAAAAACTCTTTATTTGTTCATTTATCACAACGAATTATTATTAATTTAAATAATAAAATAATTTGATCGTGGAGATATAATATATTACATTTAACGATTATATCCAAAAAGTTCTGCAAAACTATAGTAGTATTATTTCGAGAAGCTACTTCAGATTATTCAAGTCTCAAGAATAACTATACTTTATAGGAAATTCTAGTGTAGCGTAAGATTCGCCAATCTGCCCCAGTATTTCCTGTCCAAATGAGTTGCTATACATTCTGATAGCTATCGAATGTATTCTCAAATTAATTCAAATTCTTGACGTAGCCAAAATCCAATGAACGAAGTTTATTAATCTGATCATATACGGGCTGACATTAAGTTTTAGAGCTCATTTTTAAGCCGAATATCACATTTTGATAACAGGGAATATTTGGGGTGATTTTAATGAAATGTGAATAATAAGAATTGAAGCTTAATTAAATAAAAGCTATTATAAATAAAAAAATTATGATAGAATTTTGCAAATGTAGAAATAATTGTTCAGAATTTTATATTTTTAAAAAAAGAATCAATGAACAAATGAAAAATAAAAATGTTGAATCTGTTGTACACATTCATGAAAATTACTTTAATCATGTATTTAATTGGGACGATACAGAAATTATTGATATCGAACGTAATTACAGTAAAAGACATATTTTCGAAATGATCCATACAAATGTAACGAATATAATACAAATACGAAGGATATTCATACGCTCGATGGGGCTTACTCTTCTCTGTTTTCGAAATTTAGGTAGCCAAAGGTAGAGTTGTTACGGCGTTGGTACACGATTTTACCCTTTTATTGTTTTGATACTACATGTACAACTTTCAAGTTAAATAAATACAGAAATGCATTTAAATTCGCAATAAATTAATATCGATAAAAAAGTATTTTGACTTGTTAACTCGTGTTAACATATAAAGTAAATAACTTCTTGTCATTCTTCATCTACTTATTTTACATGTTGTTTTTAATATTGACTTTAATTAAAAATTCAGCTTGAAAATTTCGGCAGGTCAAACGTCGCTTTTCAGTTATTACAGAGAAAAAAAACAGAAATCTTTTTTCTTGTAATATTGTACTATTGTGTACCAGAAGAATAATTTAAAAATTAATTTGTTATTAATTTAAAAATTAATAACACGGGGGGATAGATACCAAAATATACAGGAAGCCACAATATTAAATCCTAACGCTTCAATAAACTGAAGTTATTGACATTTTCAGTCAAGGCTAGTTTAGACAAGTCTCACATAGAATTGTAAAAAATATACAATAAAAATAGAAAATGCGACCTTTCCATTACTTTTTTTAGAATTAAAAAATATCAACTCCTTCTAAAGTTACGTTAGTTTAAAGTTAAGCAACAAAATATGCATCAGATACACATGAAATTGAAGCTCTAGGTTTCATCTATTTATAAGTGGTTTTTAGTTGCTTAACTTTGAACTATCATAACTTTAGAAGGAGTTGATATTTTTTAATTCTAAAGAAAGTAATGGAAAGCTCGTATACTCTCTAGTTTTATTGCATTTGTTTACAATTCTATGTGAGATTTATCTAGACGAGGTAGTTAATATAAAAGACATAGCATTTTTCTTCATTACTTCCTTGAAAAATAGTTGAAAACGTCGATAACTTCAGTTTATTGAAGCCTTAGGATCTAATATTGTGGCTTCCTTCATATTTCGGTATCTAAAATTATATCTCAAAGTTTGAAAAAAATCCGTGATCCGGATCTGTGATACACTCCTTGTCAGTTACAATATAGTATGATAGTGATGACAAAAATAAATCAATTTCACGATCATTTCAAGTAATTTGAAGAATTACAATGAATCATACTAAATAGATTCTATATAAATAATAACAAATAATATTTAAAAAAAGTTTTTAATTTTTTCCCAGAGACTTTTAAAATAGTTTTGTAAGGAATTATTATGGAGCAAACTGTTTTTATTATTTACTGTAGCAAACGATGTGAATATTATACAACATAATAAAAATATAAAATAAAAGCTATCAGTCACTTTTCATCAAATTAAATAATATCAAATATTAACAAAGTTAGTAAAATATTAAAAACACAAAATAGAACTAAAATCAGCGGCTATCATGTACTATTCTTAGCATTAAGTAAAATCAGTTATCAATACAGTTATATTGAAATATCAAATACACAGAATATGAATAAAACAGCGAGCTTCCATTTGTTTCTCGCGGCATTAAATAAAATCTATTTCCATATAAAAGTTATGAATTTTCAGAATTCATCAGTATACTTTTATTGTTGCATTCTAGGAAATGCAAAGAAAAGTTCGCTTTTGCTACTTCTATTAGGTGTATTTGATATACTGTAGAGGATCTATCCAGCCTGAATGATTTACATTACCAGATCCTAAAATATATTTCAAAGCTTGAATATATCCATGACCCACAGATTAAACGTTATCCCAACGTTTATTTTTTTTTTATAACTTTAAAGAAATTATGTATCTTATCAAGGTTTTACAATACTCTTTTTCAAAAATAAGGCTTTTCATTTTTTCCGCGTCTTCATAATTTAAAAAATAAATTTCTAATAAATTATTATTTCATTTCTATTTTGTAACAATAGTACGTTTTCATTAAAAAAAAGTATAGTATAGTAATAGTAGGAGTATAATAAGGGTAGAAAGAACTTCTTTATTTCTTTCGACTAAGTCTGTGATTAAATAAAATATGATTCTATCAACAGAACTAAAACACTAAAAAACTCTACTTGACATAGAAAAGAAAATGTAGAGCAAATTGAATGCACAGTGCGGGTCTGCTCAATTCGACCTTCAAACAATAATCTTAGAATAAGAAAATAATCCTAAACTTGAAGCGAAACGATGTCACAGTTATTGGCGTCAAATATTCACTTAACGGCACTTCCAGACACTTCTCTCGTTTTCTCTCCCTATTCTTGCAACATTTTCCTCATCGACAAGCTGAAACAGATCACGGGCTTGATTTGAAGTCTCCGCATCATACCCGCAGCCCGAACCGACAACAGCTCGCACGTCATAGCACTGCAGCATCCGACTTTTCCTCTAACCCAAAAAAACACCGAGCACGCGTTTGTAACAATTGTATAATGCCCCGCGTGCACGGCGATGACGCAAAAGGGCTCGCGCGCTTAGAATGCAATTTGCACGGTGGCACAGATACGCGTATACAGAGGGAGAGAGAGAGGGACATTAGGATTCCGAGTGCGTTGTACGGCCAGTGCGCCGTCGTTGCGCGCGTATATTTGCGTGCGTGCAGCTGCGCACGGCTCTGCGTATAGGCACTTTTGTGCGTAATAAGGGACAACGGTTGGCGCGAGGACAGGGACTATTGGATTATAGGGAGCTGGATGCGTAGTTTGGCGGGACAATAGTCGGTGCGCTATAGGCGTACGATTTTAAACGAGTTTGTTGTTGATCTGTTTAATTATGCAATTATTTAATGTAAGATGTAAACGTAATTTCAGAATAATCCTGCGAAAATAAAATGTTATAGTTACTTATTTAGCATTGTTTACATTTTACGCGAAAAAGAGTGATTGGTAACAGTCAATAGTGGAGTAATAGATAAAGTAGTTTATCATTTGAAGAAGCTGATGAAAAATAACTAACAGAAGTATTTATAAAATATGATGTTATGAAATTCAAAGTAGTTGTTGTATTGAGTATTTCATTAGTTTATTTTACAGTATAATCAAAAGAGAGCAGAAATTTCGATGGGCCGTTATTTTCTTAGTAGTCATAACTAATTATTTTATTCTCATGTAAATCATTTATGAGCTTACTGATAATGATATTTTATAATTCAAGTACTAAGTATAATAGTTTATTGAAATCTACAACAAAGCGAATTGATAATCACACAATTTTATATTTCTTTTCAGAATTCTCATAGAATTCTTCTAGAGCTCAGTTAAAATTTTTCATTCGTATCATCACGACTGATCTCAACTAACTTTTCGACTTTTCTCCACTCTCAAAACTGTATTCAAAAAGTTTTCCATTCGCGTCCGCATCGACAATTGACACACTTCAACAAGTACACTCAAGCCCTGCATTTATCAAAGCCAACGGCTTTTCCGATGCACGACCCTCCGATCGAGTCAATGCTCCAGCTTGAAACGATACGAACGCGGGGCTTCTTCTGACCTGAAAAAAACCTTGATCGTCCTCGTAAAATACAGCCACCAACTCTCTGAATGAACGTAGCGGAGTACAGTGAAGATAAAAGGGCAGATAGTTGAAAAGTAAGAAAAATATTCCACATGGAAACGCCGATGACGGTGGGTGTAAAGGCAGCTTCCAGTCGGGGCAAGGAACGAGCCATACAGCACTTATGTTAAGAAAATCAATAGTGTGTGAGCGCCGCAGCGGTGCAGATACGCGCCTGCACATATAAACGTTGTCTATTGCCGTGGATTGATTGTCAACAATGGAGGCGTATAGAGAAACGTTTTACTTCTACTTTGTTAAGTTTGACAAATTGTTTTATAGATGTACAATCAATTACGTCTTTTACAATGATATTGCTGATTGTTAGGCGGTCAAGAAAACTTTCGAATGTCAAATCAAAGCTTTTGTTGAATACGACTATGAGCTATTTTATTATGGTTTTCAATATTTACATTATTAAAAATTTCCTCTCTATTATAGTTAATTTGATAACCATATCGAAGTGTTCTTTGGGATTTTTTTAAAAATAAGACATAACACACGTGCCTATTACAGATATTTTTTTTATATATAATCTTAAAAGTTCTATTTTAAAGCATCAAGGTAATATCCGGAAGTTAAATCTTGGTCGTAATCACTATTACATATTCGAATATTCATGCACTGAGAAAAATGATGTATTAAAAATTACTATAATACATAGTAACATCGACTCACACTTGCAATATCAAAAAAATT
>JAWWEQ010003529.1:0-57654 GCA_035583055.1 Torymus tubicola
CAATTTTTCCCATGTTAAATTCCCATAAGAAAAATTGATTTGATGATAAAAGGGTGTCACAAGGCCGTTTTCTTTGGTTCTAAATTCTTGTCGTCTCTTCTATGACCCATAGAACAAGAAAATAATTATTTCAGAAGCGTGCCTCCAAATTCAATTTTGGTCATTTTTTGAACCAGTTTAGGGCAAAGTTTCAGTAGAACTCTACACATATAAAAATTAAGGTACTTTATTTTTCGCTTAAAAATAATAGTAGATTAGGCGCATAAGGCGTGAATTCCCTGGTCACCTGTGTTACATATATACGATTTTTGGACCTTCCAAGCGCGAAATTCGGACTCACACCCTCGACAAAGCGCATGCGTCGTTGTTGTGCGTTATACGCCCGCCTATTCGACTCGCTTCCAGCGACAAGTCAGCCGTCATACCCACACACTCGCACATTACACTGTGCCCGCCTAGCGCGACTCGAAGAGCAAGCGACCACAAAAGCGATCGTGACATCCAATTTGTAGAGCTACTGGATAAACTACGTAGCATGATTTACAATCTCGGCTTTAAATCTTCATGTATGCAACCATTTCTCCGCCTCTTGGTCGAGAAGGTCCCTTTTACATGTTACTTTGCGACTGAACGCTACAACTCGTTACGTATACCTACGTAATTTACAAGTCATCACAACTGAAAGATCTTTGTCCGAAAGAACTCATGATTCCTGGGTTTGGTGACAAGTCGATTTATATTTCGCAATAGAAATCTCTGACAGATTTTGCGCACTTACTTTGCGCAGATTCGACAGATATTACGACGTTACATCGTAAAGACATATTATAATAGCTATTTCTTCTACCACGACTAGAAGACAAGAAATATAATTATTGAATTTTGGAACAAAATATATTGATTTTATTTTACCAAGAAGAGAATATACTATTTTCTACTAAAAATTTATTATAAAATTTAATTAAAGTAATTATAATAGAACACACAGTAAAGATATACTTTTTATAATTTCACTGTTTAATTAGCAAATAGTGATTTGTTTATTATATTTATTAAGAAATTTATAAAAATTTAATAATCTTTCCGATCGGAGTTATTACTTCTTTTGGAAATGTTCTCAGACACGTGCAACATCAAAGACCAGCTATATTTTTATGACGTATCATATAAAAAGCTGGTCATAATACCGAGTTAATTAATTGATTCGAGTGCTGTTGGGCATTTACATAAGTGCTTATGAATAAAAGTTTCTCGCTCAGTGAAAAGGATCGTACGTTGTACATTGACTAGTATAAAAGCAAAGGTAAGGGATGGGGAGAATGAGAAAGAGAGAAAGAGAAACAGAAAAGAGATGAAGAGAAAAACACGGTGTACCCCGCTTTTTTGTACCACTACAAGAGTAAAAAAAAAAAGAAGCTTCCAACTTTGCTTGAGTGGGTACCTCATTAAATTGCCATTGCTTTCTGTTAATTGACGTACATCTGAATCAGGTACGTTCAAAATTTTTGAGCCTCTTTTTCTCCTTTTAACCCAGCTACCCTTCGCCCTCTCCGCCTGTCACTCCAGTTGTCGTAGTTTCTCACTTCACATAAATTGGATCTGCATATTTGGCGAAAGTTTTGCTAGTGTACAACTGTATATGAATTTATAAGATCGATTGCGAGAGCAGTGAAACAGTTTGCGCAAGACTTGGTAAACATACACAGGGGCGTGACCATTAATTATTACTTCGCGTATTCATTTATTAATTTCGCAAACTCCCATAATTACAACCTCTAAATTACCTACTACATATCAGAAACGTTATTGCCCTTGACAATTACGAAACATAAACAAATGATATATATTACAAAGCTTTTTTAGATCGGCTGCGTACATCACGGGACTTGTTTTTTTGGTCTTTGCCAGCAAGTGGGTATTATAGTGTTTCAATTAAAATTTCATTTGATCGATCGGTTGAGCAAACGAACTGCACAGCCTGTTATAAAAGCTATACTCGATAGCGCCACAGAAAACTAGTGGGTCTGGCTTGAAAATTCATTTCGCTGACGCTGTGTCAGGAGCTTATGGGCTACCCGAGAGAGTGTCAGCGATTCGAATTACGGATTCAACTAAAGCTTTAAGATATGCTTTTGGATATCGATTTTTAATCTAACAATTCAGGCCCACTCTTTTTGTCTGAATTTTTTACATATATATTACATAAATGCATTTTGGTTTTATAATGATTTTAGAGTGAATCCAAATTGAAATAATAATAAAGAAAAACAAACGTCTAGTCGTATTAAAATCAATTGAAATAGTCACACATCTGAGTACGTACACATGTGCTGTGAATAAAATAATAAAACTCTATTCCGTCACGTAAAAAGATTAATAATTTCAAATAGAAATATCATCTTTATATATTTACAACCATGTATATGCATTTGCACCTTGCATACCCTTTTTTCATATTAAAAAATCATTGGCAAAGTACGTAGCTGTTTGGTGCGTATTCACGCCCGTTTACGTATTCCGTGCCACAGCTGTGTGTGTGTGTGTGTATGTGCAAAAAGCTTTTCCACGGAAATTGCCGCTCGACTAATTTATAAATCTTCTATAGGATTCACCGCACGAGCAAGAGGCATGGAGAAAATTTAATGTCACCTGAGAATGCAATTTAAGAAGCGAGTGTTGCGTTATTGTATGTACAATGCGCCCCAGAGCAGATATGCGCAAACACGTATCCATATTAAAAAATTTTGTGAATAATGGAAATAATGAAATAGCAGTGTTATTTGTTTGTATGTTTTAATGCAGCTTAGGTGTTTTTTTTCCAAGAAATATTTAATTATTTTAAATTGTAGTTTTATGTTAAATTTTATAAATTAGATATTTATCGATCATAAATGGATTATACTTTTGAAAGAAAATTTATCTTTTTATATTTTTTTTATTAGATATCGGATCTCATATTGTGGAAGAAAATTCAAATAATATGAATTATTCAATCTGAAACTTTGAAATTGTTATGAGTAATCTTGGTAGCCACTCACTATATATTTTACTAATAAACAGCTAGTCTTATTTAGGAGTACCCATAAACTACAAAGAATAAGAAAACCAAATATCTCCTGGCATCTGCCTACTGAAGCTAGTCTTATAGAAGTGAATAATACTTGTTTTAGAAGCGCTCCTGCGCTTCTTTATAAATATAAAGAATAAATGCATCAAGTTTGTAAAAGCAACATACCAATGAACGGGTAGCGGTTTTAATTAGGGATGGAAAATTTTCTAATTAATTGAAAAGAAAGATACATTTTATCTTAAAAAGAACCTTCTTCATAATTAAAAGTAAAGTATGTATACAATTATTCTCGTGAAATGGATAGGATCTATAGGATAATTATAAGAACGTATTTTTTAATAATATTAAGAAGATGTGAAAGTACTTCTTTACCACTAGTCCACTAATGCTCTTTTTTATTGGGGAAACATGCAAAAATAATTAATATAGAAAACAGTAGAGCGATTTATTTTTTTAACAAATTGAATAGCCCTGTGGAATTCAGTAATAAGTCGTTCCACGAAGTTTGAAGGCGAAAAACGACGATACCAATGTTCATAGCTAGAAAGGAATCTAAGTTAATTTTGCTTAAATTTCGTTCCAGAAATAAACAAAAGCGTCGTTTTTTTACTTTGAAACTTCATAGAACGACATATTATTGGATTACGCAGGGTAACTGAATTTATTCAAGGTAAATCGCTATTCTTTTTTTATTTTAAATATAACTATGTTTTTTTCGATATAGCAGGGTTAGCATAGTGCGACACCCCCTTGATCACGTTATTTCTTGCTGTTATAAGAGAACAGTTAAAGTAAATAGAGTTTTTGATAAAAAAATTATTGGCTCTGATTTGAATTTTAAAGTTTTGTTGAAAAAGTAAATTTTTACACATAATGTTCATAAAAAAAAGAGTTAACGAAAATTGTGACATACTAATGCTTCGCCAAACTAATCGTATTGATTCCTTGTTTTTTAATGTCATTAAGAAACTGTATCACACCAAAAAATTTTTATAGATATTCAAAACAAAATTATTACATGAAAAAAAAATAACTCAAATAGAATACATTCTGACCCTAAGACGTGAAAGTCGCACATGCGCAGAATCGATGTACCACAGGAAAATTTCACGGCGCACTTCACTACTTTATTCGAGCTTAGAATAAAATACTTAAAAGTATAACTACAGCGTAAAAATGAAAAATCTTACAATTTCAAATCAACGAGATCTCAAATGTAAGGCCTACCACGAGGATCGGCAACCTCTTCAGAAACAACGAAGAAGGAAAGAAAACCACATAAGAAAAAAACGTACGGCAAAGATCCTCCACTCCTCATTGTTTCATTTGGACAATGAAAATTGCGCTTTACCACTTTATAATTAAAACAGGAAGAGAAGCAATGGTTAGAAGCCGCGGTGGTTGAAGAAGGAAAGGAAAGAGATGGGAGAAGCTCGGAGGTAGAAAGAAACAAGACAAATCTAACAAAAGCGAACAAAGAGGGCGACCAAGAAAAAAATGAACAACAAAGATGCGCGCGCGCGCGCCGTCTGTTGGTTCTATTTTATTTGTTGGTTTTAATCAGCGCGAAAAATTCAAATCCCGTAAACTGACGCTCATCCACGAGATAAGAACAACGCAGAGCAGCAACTGCCTGCAAGCACTGAGTTTCTTATATACTCGAGACCCTCGCGAGGGGTAGCTACAATTACTTTCCTACTTCGTAAAAGCGCACTCGACGGTCGACGCGTCGAGACGTAGACGGTGTCGGTTGCTGTAGTAGTATAGCAGCAGCAGGAGCAGTAGCAGCAGCAGCCACAGCAAAGCAGCATCAGCTCACGCCAGCTGTGCACTCTCGGCTTCACCTGTTGTTTTTGGCTCTTCTCTCTCCCCCCTTCCCCCCCTTTTCTTCATCTCCAGTGCTCAGCCGCGCCCATGCACGCTAAAACTCCGAGCAGCAGCAGTAGCAGCATCGTTGTAGAGCGCCGTACTAATTGCACATCGACTTAATAAATTTATATGTATCGCGCGCGCGCGGTCTCACGCAGTATAGACGCCGCAGCAGCAGCAGCAGCGGCTCGTGCGCAAGCTCGTTAATTGCTCGCACTTCAATGAAGCCGGCTAGAGCGAGTAGTGTGTAGCCCACTTACACGGCTCTCGTCTCCCCTTGCTCTGCCTCTACTACTACCACCACCACCACCACCACCAGCCTACTATTTGCTGGGAGAGAAAAATTTTAACCGAGCTACTACTACTACTACTCTGCACATGTCTGTATGTGTACGTGTTCATGTGCTTGCACTCAGCCGTTATCACGATAAAAAGTGAGAGCTTGGCGTACGACGCAAACTGCAGGCGTCTTGCGATGAGAGGGAACAGCCTAAGGGGGAGAGAGAGAACAACGCGTACAGCGAGTGCATAAAGCGTACGAATTCGTGCGAATCCACGTTCTTACACACAGCTGCATAAACGATGCTGCGTGCTTCTGTGTGTGTGTGTGTGTGTGTGTGTGTGTGTGTGTGTGTGTGTGTGTGTGTGTGTTTGCGGGTGGCGCGAACACGAGAGTGCGTGCGGAACAGCGAAGCGGCTCAACTGTAAACAGACGGGTAAGCGGGTGCACGCAAATTAACGCTGAGCACAGTAATCGCATTATTATTCTCTTTGAGAGACAGGAAAGGAGAGAGAGGGAGAGGTAGAGGTAGAAGGAGATGTAGAGAGTATGGCGGGGGTCACGTATAGATGAATTTATTTCGCAGGCAGCAGTTGCAAAATGAAGTTAAGTTGAGCTTGTGCCGGTAAGGAAGTACAAGTGAAGAGAGGAAACCCCCTCTCGAAAGGTTGTGTATCAAAGAGAACAGCAAATAGATTTTGTTAATTACTAAACGAAAGGGGAATATTGCTTATTGGCGCTGAGATGTAGCGAGAAATATCATTATATCAAACATCAAAAGCATAAACTGATACTTAGGTTTAGAAAATTGATGGTGTTGTTGTGCAGAGATCAAAGGATTAAGACGATAGAATATTTTATTCAAGATTCGTATTAAAATATATTGGTATTTTTTTTAATTATGTGCGTTAAATTATGCCATTTTTTACTACGCTTTTTCAAGAATTTTTCAATAATCTCACAACTTCCTTGAAGAGAAAGTAAAAGATTGAAGATCGAATGTCAAAAATATTAAATTCAATACAGTAAATGATTTAAATGGATGTTTTATTAAACGATAATAATGGATAAACTGACAATTGAATAAATTGAGTCCCTTTCATCAAGTAAACTGATGATTGTTCGAAAGCAATTCTATTTATGCAAAGTTTTGCGTCAAGTGCAGATTACCAGTATAGTTTGGTAAATAAACAACATACATACGAGTATTCTATTTGTAATTTCAAGCATGCGTAACTAATTTCAAAATGAATGTCGGAAACAACACAGCCAGCCGAATTCATTTATCCTTTATTCTCTTTCATGGTAATCGATTTCACCTTCATTCATATTTTTTCTGAATTCGTGTTTATTATTTTTATACCTGTTGTTCCTTCACAAATTATTAATTGTAAATGTATTGTAAATTCGATTATTCGCTCGAATTTCGCTTTTATATTTTTCATTATTCAACAAATTCCTCCCGAAAAAAAAGAAACATGAAACAAAAAAGGTTTATATATAAAAACGTTGCAGACTCGAGGATGTTTTTGAACGCTTGAGAGACATTCCAAAATAGTTAAATAATCCGTTCCCTAGCTACGCCCTAACAACAGAAAAATCTCGGAATTGTTTTCAACTTCTAAAATAATTAAATGTATTAAATTTTTTTGTAAAAATAATTTAATTTACTCTCATTTCTTTACGGGCGAATTTTTAAATCACTCTATCTAAAGAACATTAAAAACAATATTTTTGCAGTTTACGAATTTTCGTTGAAAAAACAAATAAACGAGTAACGTTATTTGTGTTCTTGTTTGTCCGATGATTTGTCTTACCAGTCGATCTCTTTAGTCTTAACTATATTTATTGTTATTGTATATTTACGCTTGTTTTTGTGTCTGTCTACTGCTTTTTCTTTTAATATGAGGTTGATTTTGTGGACTAGTCATTTTTTGGCTCACTTTTTTGTATTTTGCTTTTATGTGGAATTTTCAATTTTTAAAAAAAATCATTTACTTACATTATTAAATAGAAGACAGCTTCATTGGAGTTATACATTGTACGGTACTAATATTCAAAGGGGGCTAAATTTTCAAATTGAGTGTCATTTAGTAATGATAATGAACATATTTTCCTTTCTATAATTAATATTCATTTATCTTTAATAATTGTTTAACAGTTACCTATACAATATTATTAATTTCAATTTTGCATTCATATCCCAGGATTAAATTTTGAAATTTCATATTTTGCCAAGTTCTGCACGACAGAATTGGTTTTGTGCGTTCTTCTGCATTCCTCTATCTACTAAATACACCTTTTTGTCGTAACAATTCTCGTTCTAGCAGCAGCTTAAAAACAATACAACTGTTATTTCGAAAAAGCTTTATATCAGAAAATGCAGTCTATAAATATGAATATTCACACAATTACATGTTACGAAGATAATAAATAATAATTTGGACCAATACATGATATAACATTTTGTACTTCCTTCCGTTCATTCGTTCTCAAACAATATTTCATTGAACAATATTGAAAAAGTTTTATCTACACGCATGCACGTGCACGACAGCTAGTATCTGGATATGCTTGCAGTGTCCTTTGATTCTTTTTCACATGATCTCGAAAAGATAATAGAGTTGTTGATAAAACAAGTATCACTGTGATAAATTCAATCTTATAAATATTCTGTTGTACGCGGTCGAAAAAATGCTTCTTTTAACGAATTTTAAAGAATAATTTTCGGCGCTATTCAGCGAGAAAATAATAGCTCGTATATACATGATACCTGGAAAATTTTGATACTTCATATCGATGATTAGTCAAATCAAAAGTTTCTATAATTTTGAGATGTATAAATTTACATAGTCAAGAAATTTTGAGTAGTATTATGCTAGTTTCAACGTTCTTTTGTATCAGCACGACGAACGCAGTTGTCAATTGCATTTTGGTTATAGAATTTTTTACAAATGTTTAGAATTCTTTTAAAATAGCAATTCTTATAAAAGATTAAAGAAGTTATAAGAAAAGAAGACGATATTGATCGTGGCTACAGAAAAAAAGAAATTATTTATTTGCCTTGGCAAAATAACGTTATCCCGCATGAAATTCAATGCCTCCGGAGCGGACAAAAAAATGGGACGTGGTGCAGTTCATCTTGAAATATTTGTTACGTTGCAGGCGAACGTACAAGAAATGAAGTAGATAGAGCTGTATGTACATTCCTTTTAAATATATATAAAGTTACTTAAAAGCGTTGACATTAATTACTATTCATTCGTTTAAATTGCCGTTTCTCTTTTCAATCAAGCGTACAAAAAATTCCATTACTTATATATTTTACGTTATTTACTTAAAATGTATACCTGGCTTTTCAATGTAGATTAATTAGCGTGTCGTTTATGTTGCTTTTATCAGTTTATGTACATAATTTAAGTTTAAATGAATATAACTGTAAATAATAGTTAACATTTCTTCCAATAACTTTTATTTATCATTTATTAGTGTAAAACAACGGCGATGTTTGGTTGATATTGCACAATATGAATTCTGTACAAAATATTTATTTCTTTAGATTAAAATTCTTTAGATTAAAAACCAAACACTGTATTTATTCTGTTATTTTTTCACATTGATTAATGGTTTTTGATGCATTGTAAAACAACAAAAAAGAGAAAAATAATGATCATTGTTGCATATACAAGTAGAAAATAAAATATCGAGATATACATCCACATACATATTTTTCGAAAAATTATAACATTTCAACATTACAGCAGTATTTCATACAACAACGCAATTACAAAAAAAAGAAAGAAAAAAAATATACAAAGCAGCATTGATACAATGTAAGTAGGATGAATACATATTCTGTTAAATAGGATCAATTCAATTAAATAAGATTAAAACTTGTGGAAAATATTGGAAAATTTATTAATTACAAATCGAATCAGATCAACGCTAATATCAAAAATTCCATTTTTATTGTTCCCCCCCCCCCTCCCCATCTACTCTAATTGAATATCAATATGATAACATATATTTATCTGTTATTTTAAAACTTCCTATATACTTTACAAAACGGGTGATAACCATATATAGTACATTACAATTTACGTAAAATATACTAATTATTATTAGTAAATGTAACCTTGGTTTTTGGAATCTTTTTTTTGTGAATGTTTATGTACCTATAATTTTTCGTGGCTAAATGATTTCGTATATTAAGTAAGATTTTTTAAAACATTTTTCGATAAGTTAAAATAATGTCATGAAACAAGAATTTTCTCATTCATGCCGGTGAACTTGATAATAAAATAATTATGTAGTAAACGTAAAAGTCGTTTGTAATTAATTACACTATAAACTCGGCAATAATACGTTACAAACAATCCTAAAGTATTTTGAAAAGTAATAAATATTAATCACTGAATGTTTATTGCGGAATTTTAGACCGTTGAAATTAAAAATTTCATTTGACATATTTCACATGTCGCTGTAATGGTCTGCCACAGGTTCTCTTAAACTGTATTATTTTATCGTACTTCACCATTACGAGAGATTATTTGCGTGTCGTCGTAATACAATGGTAATCCTCGTATTTGTACTTTTATCGGGGAATGAGGATGTAATAAAATTAAGCTCACTGCTTCATCCTTTTTTCACTTACCTCGCTGTAGCCAATACACGAACCTCGCGCGTAATCGTATGCAGTCGTATTGTTCAAGCTGGCTAACGTGGAATCCCACTAACTGAGCGTTCTCTGTTGAAAATTAAGGCGATAGCACGGCTCGGATAAGTGTACGAACTTAATCAATCCCTTTATATCAGCACTCCATTTTTAATTGAGTTGTCATCGTAAATTTTTTTTATATCTTGCATCTAAATTTCTTCATTAAAATACGATTTATACCACAAAATCATTTTTTTCGATGAATAGGCTAAAAATGTTTTTTATGTACATCAATATTTTGAAACTGTTTATTACATTGTAATATTAATATTAAATTCTTCGTGGACACAATATTTTAAGATAAGGTAGTATATTTGTGAAATTAAAAATAATTTTATAACTTACTAAATTTTAATGAAAGTAAAAATTACTTATAAAAGTATACAATTGGAGATAAAAGAATAAACGAAATTCTTTGGATTTCTGATAATCTATTTTTTTACATTCTCATAAATATATTTAATTTATTTGTTTTCGTTAACAAAACCAAACATTTTATTCCAACTTTTCACATCATCTTTGACAGATCTTTTTAGAAGATTCAAGTATATAAAACTGTTTAAATTTGCAGAAACGTCCCTTTTCCCCAGATTTTTTGAAAATTCACATAGTATTTATGCAGATTCAGAAAAACGCCAAAATAAGTAGACCGAAATCCTCCCTCTGAGCATCTTTGAACCCGCACAACCATAGTGCGCTTAAACATTCTCAATCAGATTTGTTTACAAAATATATTTCTTTGAATTCATCATAGTTTTATTTTACTATTATATGTTTTTAACTTGCATAAATTTTTAAATCGTTTATGTACTGGTCGTTTACTTTTAAAAATAGAAATGGTCATACCACACGAATAAAATTGTTTCTATTTCAAACGCTCTCGTTGTATAACTACAGTATTATCGAATATAATTCGAATATAATTCGATAATAATGGGGTATCAAATTGGCATTTATAATGTTCAAAGTACCCTCCGGGGCTTCACCGTCTAGTTAAGTGACCACGTTAAAGTTGATGATCGACTGTGCTGCTTCCGCGTTGTCTATTTTGTAATCACGCGTTCATTAACGTAATCATGTGGAAAATGGGGCAATACATTCCACATAGTTTTAAATATTACGTAATTACAATATTATTATTTATCTTTCACTAAATAAATATTTTTTATTGATAAAAATATGTTTTTTTTATTAGTCAAGTTGGAACTTTTATCCACCAAAATAAACAAAAAGTCTTTTTTCTAGTGTTTAATGGAATGTTTCATCGGCCTTAAACATATACAGTACGTATAAAAAATAGTTATCTTTAGTATTAAAACTAGTTAATAAGTTTAATTATATAAACTGTATAGGTTTCATTCTTCAATATGGGAAATCCACTTTCAGGGCCTAAATCAGTTTCTCGGATTGTCTAAGTATTTGTAAGAATCTAATCCAGTTTTAGCTAATCTAGAACATCGAATATGAAAGAGATTGGATGTAGTAAAGTTAGAAATCAGAGAACAAATATAAATTTTTTTTTATTTAACCTACAACAACAAACCAGTGTCTCTAGGATTGTTATAAAAGCACTTTAGTAACACAATAAATATTTGAATTTTTCGCGTATCCATTTTATTGATCAAGGAACATGCAATTCAGAGCCTCAAACCTTTATAACGAAAGTTGAGATAAATTAAAAAGCTCAATCACACCGTTACCTAATTCTCGTTACCTCACTACTATAGGTAAAAATCAACTACCAGCCAGCCAAATTCTCTTGTTCTACTTTCATACATATACTCCTATACATGCGATTATTGCCATCGCGATGTGTGTGTATATATAGACGTATAGTTTATATTGCCAGCAACGTGATGATGCAACAATATACTCTCACGTACCGAAAGCTTCGTAAGCAGAGATCCTATGGCTTCGGCTTGTCCCAACGATGGCTTGGATCAAGGGAAGAAAGCCACGACTCTCAACCCTCCGGCCGCAATTGAACATTACGCAGCTATACGATAAACTTGGTCCTCTCTCTTCCAACCCTGCACCGAGCAGCGTCCTACACAACTCGTACCTTTCTCCGTGCTCTCGTAGAATTACGCAAATAAAGGAAACTAATTGTCTCGAATTGTTTTTTCGTGGCCATGTACCGTCGGCTATGTTTGCTTTTTATTACAGAATTTTTGCTAGAGAATGGAACGCAGCAGAACAATAATGGCGAAGCAGAATTGACGAATATTTTTTTTCACCAACTCGTGAGTGGTTTATTTATCCTTTTGAATGAAAAATGTTTTCGAGCATTATATCGTACAGTGCATTGTACTTTTATCAGGCCAGATAGAGTTACACGAGCTCTAAAGCATGTAGTATTTCATATCTATATATATACACACACCGTGTCTACATTACCCTGCTATGTGTCACGATTCATTTTAACTTGTAAACCTTTCCATACTTGTCTTTTCGTGAGGTACGTTACACAATATGAATATATACCGTATAGACTATTTTGATATAATATCAAATTGAAACAATATGTGTTGAACATATATTTTTTAATTTCTCATCAATCACAATGTATCTTTATTTATTATAATTATCTCATTAACATTAAACATTAGTTCTTGAAGCATATAAAGAATGTAGAAAAATGCTTTTAAAGGTTTAAAAAGTAACGAAATATCTCATGATTTAATTTACTAGAATAATCCCGCTAAAATGAGCACAAATAATCACGCTAAAACATACAAATAATGAATTCAACGAGCCGTCGAAATAGAGATCATACAGCCAGACATAACACATGTTTTCAACGTCACATCAACAATTAAAAGAGTTAATTAATGGCTCATGCAATATTTACGCATACAAAACGGAGAAAAATTCGCTCGATGAAAATTATCGAAATCGATAAATATAATTAGCCCGGTATGAATTTACGTTTGTACAAGCACGCTTATATATATATATACATGTACGAAAGTTCCGCGAGAGTGGAAATCGCATTGTTTAACCGTCGCTTACGCACATATGTACAGTTTCGAGGGTACGGCGGTTGTGCGCCGCACGGAATCGGCAATTAAAATGACGCAGCGAGGCGGTACAAAGTTCGGACAGGTCCGCATGCTTCCTCCCTTCCTATCGAGCTGCAAATTAATTGGTTCTTTAGGATCTCCAACAAACGGCGCAGCATACATGCAGAGATTCGACGTATGACTCTCTGCGAACGTGAACGTATCGCGATATCGTGCTTGAAAATATATATATATATATATATATATATATTGCATATGTGTATATATATGTACAACTAAAGTGCAGAAGTCGATGGCATCGTACTGTCGCGCCAACGATACGCCCTGTAGTAATAACTCGAGGCAGTGTGCGCGTATATACGCAAAAGCACATGAATCGTCGTGTATTGGGATACGCGTGCGGATCGTTTCACCGTGCGATCTGCATTGGTTAAATATATTTAACAAGAGAATTTGATAATAATTCTTATTCTATACTATTATAGGGTTGGCAGACAGGGACTGCGTTGAGGTTTTTTGATATAAACTGTTTTAATTTTATATTTTGAGAAATTATTTTTGATTATACTAATTTGAAATTGAATGTAAACTTGAATACTCATTTTCTGACTTATATTAAAACCAGGATACCTGCAAAAACAGTATGAAGGGAGAGTATCTATATAAAATCTGCCCTGTCATTTATAGTACTTTTCGAGATGGGTGAGGTGGTCGATTAGTTGCTCATGTGACTTTTGTACGAGTCTCGAACAGTATTTTATACCACGAGTGCCGAAAAATCATACCAAAGTTGTGATTTTGAGCTTAGAGTGGTATAAAAGTGTATAAACATATACTACAGTTAGGAAAAAATTATTCTGCTTACTAAAGAACAAAGTTATTAAAATGATTAATAGATATTGGTTTTAAACCAAAATTTTTATTACTTTGCCCTTTAGTATCCTGATAAATTTTTCTTTTGTATAATTGTATGTTATATTAATTATTTTCCATTTTTTAAATTATAGCATTGATTTTACGGGTAGCATTTTTAAAAATAATTAAATATACACCTCGTGGACAATCTCCTTTGATGTCACTCCATTTTAAACATCATGGCTCTTTGTATTAGTTGGAGGTGAATACATTTTAAACTAAAGAATTAAAAATTACTTAAATACGGGAAATATTATGCCAAAATTAAATAACATTACGGTTAACATTTGTTATAAACTAATTTAATGTTTTAGCCAATTTTATTTAAAGCTTTAATATAGATTTGAGATTTAACTAGAAGTCTCCTCCTAAAGTCTAATTCTTCTTTGACTACCGCTCGGTCTGCCAGCCCTTCAATTTAACCTTTCGTTTGCCATTTTATTTTTACCCCTTTTTACGACCATTACGGATCTTTTATACAGCAGCGAAGTTTATAGCGGTAAAATGAAAAAATCTGACAAAACTAAAAGTTATTTATAACTTTTAAAGAAAATTATACGTAATTGTCGTTACTTATTTAATTTTTAATATTAGAAATTATTTCAAATAAGTTATATATAATGAAAATAAGTTTACAACAGATCGTGTGATTGCCGCATATACTGTAAAAAATGGATAATTACGTCATGAATAATTTGCTTATTCTCTAAATTTGCATAAGTGAAATTCACTGAAAAACAATTATAAGTACATCAACTGAAATATTTTGAAAGTTGAAAATGAATTGATTTCATATAGATTATATTTGATACTTGTACGACTATCAAATCAACATATTCAGTAACTTATTTCACTTTGACAGTGAATGTATTTGAAGGACTTGAAATATGAAGTACAAATTTCAAACCCGACAATAATAATGAACAATAAAATAAATCCCTTTTAAATAATAATAAAAGACAAGTATGATACAGTGGAAAAAAATTTTACAGCGAAACTGACCATAAACGTAACTCTGAAAAATCCAGTATATTTTTACTGCAATAAAATAGCCATCAGCAGTAGTATATTGTAGCCATCTCTGTATGATATAAGGGTGACTGGTACGCACACTCGTTTTGTTTTATTATTTTCTTTTCTAGTTTCATAAAATCTGAGACATGTAAAAAATTCCAATACAATTTTCTAAATTACTCGATTTGAAAAGTAGTAACAAAAATTTTTATAATTTTACAATGTCAGATCTTTGTTACGTGACTATTTGTAAATCTTATCACATAGCAAATCCGCTCCAATTCTTCTTGTGTAATCTGCGACGCATAAATGATTTTCGGTTGTCTTGGAATTCATGTTCTTACAAATGATAGACAGACCAAGTAGCCACCTGTAAGGTGCGTCTCAAGCGAACCGTACACTAAATAAATAATGAGAAAGGGAAAGTTAGCATCTACGAGAAATAGTAAGAAATCAAAGTTTATTAATCAGGAAGAATATATAACAATGTAAAAAGTATGAATCCAGGACGAGAGGAGGAAACCCTACTCGAGTGCAAAACGAGAAACATCAAACCTCTCAATAGTTGCGAAGTCGTAGTGGGCGATTACTCGCTCATAGCAGCTTACAAACAACCGATAGCGGTTGCGCCACGTTGAAACTGAATATCAAAAGAGCGCTATCGGTTATTATAACAACGCTACAGATTCTCTCCCTCTTTCTCTGTCTTTCTCGGTTTCTCTCTTTCTCATTTTTGCTTGCTTTCTTTCTCACCCATGTTTTCCCTTCGCTGGCTATAAGGATTGTATCTATATCTTGCCTGCATCTAATGAAAATAATCGAAGAATTATAAAAATCCATCACCAATCATAAAATTTAGTCGAAAGGTTTCGAAATTACATCCGATTCGTAATGTTCAAAATTTTTTAAAATACCCTGATTTAAGATTTTTATTTTTCAAAATTATTTTCAAACTGTTGTAATTTTCCAAGTTTTTGAACTTTTTTTATTAAACCCGCTCTACTAAAGTCAAGTACTCTCTCTCTCTCTCTCTCTCTCTCTCTCGTTCTCTCTCTCCCTCTCTCGTTCTCTCTTTCTCTCGATGTTGGTAACCCCCTGCAGGATGAAGTCGAGGCGCGGCAGGAGAAAGGTTTCTATCTCGTCAAGTTTCTACGAAGGAGCTTGGTAGTGACGGGTGTCTGACGTACCTGCAGTAGCCCGTGGGGATAGCCAGGTGTGAGTAAGCTTCGCCCGAGGCGATCGGAGGTACGAGCGTGCCTTGGAGGAGGAATGCTAGCCTAGAGACATTCTTATCGTCTGTGCCACCAAGGTGCAGAATTGCACACTTGCGTTGAAAGAAAGGCCCACCGCTCTGCGGCTATTCTCTCCACCCTGGTCCGCTGCATTGGGGAAGGGGGTACGAGGTGGTCGATAAGGAGGTAGGTGGTGGACGAAGAGCTCGTCCTATAAGTAATTTTTTTTTTATTATCGACCACTTCATTAATATTTTAAGAATCCATATTTCTCGAGAGTGAACGGTAACAAAAGGCAAGAAATCATATTTGGTGAAAACTTTATGGATTTGTTATAATAGTAAAAGTACACGGTTTACGAACAAATTTTCAAGAAAAATTTAGATTCTGAAATATCTATAAAAAAAAAGAACATAACGTAATTTTTTCAATTGCAAAACACGATTTTGTATTCATTCCAAAAGATCTGACGGATTTCGGATCTTTGTAACCGTCAATTTTCAATTTAACGTACCGAAAAATATGAGAGAAAACTCCGAGTTACCGAGGGGAGCTATAAATTTATGCTCAACTGTCACCATCGCCCGGACTAACAGAAATTATACTTGAGTTGAATAAAGAGACCATTTCTTGCTGAAATGCAATGCATGATTGATCTAAGACGGAACCGGAGCAAGCCCCAGATGCTCCATCGCCCTTCAAAAATCAGTTCGATATTCTGGCTCTCTAATAGAGAGCATATCAAATATCAAGCTGATAAGATCAGAGAAATTTTTTAAAACGTGCAGATTGACATATATTATACAACCCTGATACTACGATTAGATACAAATATTTTTCGCTTAATTAGTAATGGTTTTAATAATGAAAATAAATGTATAAATTCACTTCCTATTGCTGTTTAAGAATGTTTTCATATAGTAAAGAGTCCATTAATTCGTAATCTGCTAAATTACGATGACCTAATTAAAATTAATGAAGTAGGGATGTTTTCATCGTTCAACGGCAAAGCCTCACGTAAAATAATATTAAAAAGCGTGACATAGATTTAGATTGAACAATTAAACTAGTTCACTTTAAAATGAAAGATGTTTATTTTTATAATTTACGAAACGTCATTTCATTTCAATATTGAAAAAATCATATTAGAATTCATTGATATAATTAAGACATTATTTCACATATATTTATCTATTTAAGTTTTGAAAACTACATTTCATAAATCAAAAAGAAATTTGATCAGAACTGTAATAAGATAAGAATTTGATCAATAAAATTAAAAATGTTATTTAGCACTTGGTATTGTAATAGTTACAATATCATACATAATCACACTAATTAACTAAACAGTTCTAAGGTCATGTTAATCTTATGATTATGTAAAATTAAATTAATGATATTGAAAAAATTTCAATGTAAATGTTCTACTTTAAGATACTAAAATTGTTTAATGGAAAATCATAATATAAACTTAATCTTTATAATACATGCTAGTTGACAGTATCAAAAGTTAGGTATCTTAATAATTACAATACGATCTTGAACATAAAAAACCCCATTACTCAGTCTGACTAAAGAATTAATCAGCTTCAATACTTTTGAAATACTCAAGGAAAAGCTTGTGCGAGTCTTCAAAAAACCCATTCCATTTTTCAATCTGTTAAACGTTCGAATAATAGAAGAAAATCGTTACACTGGGACTTCGAAATTACACAAGGGAAATTTCCATTTTATAGCAAGTTTCTAGTATAAATAGCCAAATATTAGTTGTAGAATGTTTAGAATTTCCACCGGGTTGAATTCCCTTAACAACTTTCAACTACAAAATTTGCGCGAAAAAACTATCCACGCAAACAATACTAAAAACGAAGTAAAAAAAAGAAACCATAAACTAAAACCAGAATTTACGTATAAATTGCCGTAGTTTCAACCATCAAAAAAAAAAAAAAAAAAAAAAAAATCCAACGATCAACTCTCGAATGGTAAGCCCATCTGACCGCGTCAATACCCCGATTCCCAGCGTTTCATTACAAAGTCAAAAGTGTTAACTATGTCAATTCGCCAAAGTCCCCAACAATTTGGGGTCTAGGCGAGTAGTCGCGCATTCGATCGAACGCGCTCGGAACCGCTCCCACGCTCGCTTCTCTCTCTCTCTCTCTATACCTCTGCAGCTGGGGTATATATGGAGAAGGAAGCCACTAGACGAGAGACCAACACTGTTAACATTGGGCCGCTGCTGCTGCTGTTGCTATACTACATCCCCACCGAGCGCGAAAAGCCAGGTTGGTATATATAGCGGCACAACTGCGGTGTCGAAAGTGCATCCTTAAGCGTACGCGCACGCGCACGCATGCAACGCCTGTAACAGCAGCAGTAGCAGCAGCAAGCCGAGTGCATTATCGTGCAAAGAGATTAAGCATCGCGGTGGCGACGGTGGTTGCGACAGCGATCCTGTCTACGCACACACCGCACCACTACACCACGAAAACTAAACGGTATATTATATGAGTGAGAGAGAGAGAGGAGGGAGGAAGGAGAGAGAGAGAGAAAAGCGGTTGACCTCTGTGTGATATTACGACCCTGTTATGATCACTGAGCGTTTATTATTGCCTGTTAATAACGACGTTAAATAACAAAGTGCACGGTTGCACTCGGCAGAGTCGACCAGACGCGATGGTATTGACAGTATATATACCAAGCTATAAGTCGTATGTGAATTGGATTGGGAGGTGTGGGTGGCTGGTTGGCAAAAAGCCGGTACGAGTGAGAAGTTTCGTATATATAGTCGACTTGGAGTATATTGCGCATTTTTACGAGATGGTTAAAATACTTTTTTTTTCTTTTACATTTAAGGGTACATGCGAATCGAAATATTTTTTAATAAATGGTCCTTCATCGAACGTCAATAACTAATTGTTAATCTGTTTTAATGCAATTTACAGGCATATGAGGAAATTGGTCACTAATAAATTGGAAATATAATGAAAATGTTTATTTCTCTATAATAGCTTTTAATTATTGAAAACAAAGAAAATATTCCAGTTAACCTCGTTTAAAAACTAATTTTTGTCATATCAAATCAAAGAATCATCAAACGTTTCGTACTATACTTTTCATAGAGCATGCTTTTATTTTGCTCAATCAATATAAACAATGTATTTGAATTATGAACGCGTATCGAAAATAAATAATGTAAACAAGGTATCTGAAATAATGTCTTTAGTCTTCAAAGGGTGGCGTAGGCATTATTTCCCTTTGTATCAGAGAATCAATCATCAGAATGTTAATCGATGCGTGCCTACGCGATGAACGTTTCAATGGTCGAAACAGTACTAACACAGAGTCAGTAATTGAGCGCTTTTGATCAATTACTTTGAGGATACAAGTTGAAACACTTGATTTATCGTATCACTCGTACACAATGTTTTATTATTTGTATTAAAAATATTTTCCTCATTGTATACGTTGAAAAAGTCTCAAGTACACTGTAATATCATTTTTTCGTCATTTCAAAAGGAAAAGCACTTCGAAAGTTATTTTGTGTACGTGGCGAATGTATGCGCGCGCACATTTGTGGAAGCCCATGCATGCATATCGTCATGGTTTGTAAACCACTTACGGTATCTCGATCAAACTTTCTATAGAAGTTTGTTTTGGTTACTCGAAGTGCACTTAAATATTTCAGAAAAACTTGTAACGGCAATTTGATTTGATTATCATTTTTAGATGACTATAGTTTTGGAACATTATCACGAAATATTGTTTGTCAAAGGTTTATTTATTTATCGGCATCATATTAGAATCTTTTTTCTGAGTGAATCTGTAGTAGTGATATGAAATAATAGAACTGAATATCTTTAATAGTTACGTAACTCGATAAGGAAAATATTAAGTCTTAATATTTTAATACTAATAATATTTTATTTCAACTCTATACTAACTGAAGAAAAGCAGAGTTATTAATCGTTAAATAAATTAACTAAAAAATATCGTAGCTTTAGAATTTTGGGAAATAAAATATCGTACAAAAATCTCAAATACATTAATCAGTAGTAAAAAGCTGTGTCTGCACTGAATGGGCAGTTTTTATTGAATACCATTATGTGGTGTACATAACGATTTATTGAAAAATAAAAATATGGAGCAGGTATACTCTATTTATAGCTATCACGTTGTTTGGGACAGATGATTTAATGACCTTGAACAAAGAGGGTGAAATTTATGATTTCTAAAGAAATCATCTTCTTGCTAAAGTTAGTACAATACTCATATACTTCGAACACAGGGTAAGAATTAACTAAATGAATCGGTTGTGTTAACTTTTTGAAGCACAGCAATTCTAGTGTATTCTCAAATTTTCAGTTTCATTTTATTAAGTTTTTCATAAAATACTCGATTTTCGTGATTTAATATTTTATGTTTTAACTTAAGTACCGTTATAATATAATGTTTAATACGCATAAATTATTCATGAAATTATTAACATAAATAATTAAATGCAAAAAATGCCCTATTAAATTGAAACCCTGGTCTTTTTGAGATTCCCTAATCTCGAATTATTGACATATTTTTAAAGGTAACATATTCCAAAAATCTCTGCATACAAAATTTCTTTCTTTAACGTGTCAACGTTGATTTTTAAATGTTTCTACGTTATATTGAATTCAATTTTATGAATATTGAAAATCTGTCAAAATATTGAACAGTAATCTGATACAGATATACGAGAATACTATATACAACGATTTCGTGGAATACGAATAATTAAAAAATGTATATTGATCAACACATTAAATAAATGATACGCTGAAAAGTTAATAAATTTATTTCTCTGAAAAGTAATTATTTTACTTAAAACAAAGGGCCGTTACGTAAATGAACCTACATCGGACCATTAGTACTGTCGATGTGTATAATTGTATACAATTTTTATATAATTTTGCACGCAATTCAACGTTCATCTTGCACAAAACATAAATTCATTTAGTAATCGCAGATTAAAAATATTTTATTATTCCTCGTATAATACGGATTCTCAAATTAAAAGTACAATTGTACCAGTACTTCATCATATTTTAAATTCTTCAATTCGTGCTTAAACACTCGTATTGCATAACTTACACTAGTATCGCGTTAAATTAAATTATTTTCTCATAATCAGCTTACGAAATTATTGAAACAAGCCGTATTAATGTGAATTTTACACTGCGAGAATAATAAAGTAGCAACAGGAAGATGCTGATTACGAGTCAGCTAATACAGTATTTCGCAAAGTATGTATACATAAGTCATAAAACGCCCGAGTACACAAGCTGAGAGCAAGTCGCAAGAGGGCATCCGAGTTCAATGGGATTAATAATGCTTGGGTTCACAGGATCATTGCAATTCCTCTTGTCCGTGTATTCAGACTTCTCGTACTAATATGACTGCAGACAAACTCTGGAATTTTATTTTATATATCAACAACTAAGTCGTCTAATGTTCAGTGAGATGTTTTACAATTCGCTACGTTTTGTTTAGACATAACAATGTGATATGACCGAGGTATTTAAAAAAAAAAAAAAAATAGAAATACTAGTTTGAAATCGCATGTTTTCGTTCTCAAATTTGCTTGGGGATAGATAGGTAGAAATAAAATCCTTTGACAGAATAGAAATAATAATATACATTTCAAGAACGTAATAATTCACAGTATTCTTATAAAATAATAAATCTCAAATTCTTTTACAGCCTTTTTCCATTTCGCAAGAGAATTTTTTTTATTAACAATTATATATAATATACTATCTATTTTTTATTTTTAAAAATACCTGCCAAATTTCAACCTGACTTTTGCGTTCAGAAGTTATAGTAGTTCAAAATTTTAGATGCACATGCATTTGCCCACCGAGGACATTTTGAAAACTATCTATTATAACTTTTAATCTTTAAAAAACTGAAATTTATCGAATTTTTTAAAAGTTACAACGTTGCAAGAAAACATTATTATTATTAATATTAAAAAATAAATGACAGATGTATCAGAATTAAGTATAGTTAGTATAGATGATATAAAGCTTTTTCGACCAAGGATGCTAGCAAACAATTTCAATGAAACCTTATATTTTTTTAATAAACTTCATAGAATTCGACTGAAACTTTACAATACGTTTTTGTGCGTAGAAATATCAAAAAATCTTCAATCACCGTTTCCCAACGCAATTAATTATTTATATAAACATATATATTTCGTGAATCTCGGTACGAACTATGTTAAAACGCGTTTTTTTTTCTCTCACAGTTTTTTTTTTACCAAACATAGAACGCAACGCATGAGCTCTTTCTCTCGTACATTTCCAAAGCCCCTGCGCCGCTGCTGCTGCTATACATGCATCCCAGTTGAATTTTCACTCCGATCTACTTTATAATTTAACTTTAAAATTGTTACCTTTAGAACTGATCATCATTTATATAGAGCCGTGAAATTGCCTCGATACACTCGCACTTGTGTGTGTTCCCTTGACTTATTCACACAGAGCATTAAAAAATCACCCCGTGTTCGCCAAAAGTCTGTTCCCAATCAAAACCACCACCACCCCAATTTATTTCAATTCCCTACCTCACATTACAATAATACTACGAAAAATATGACCGAATTCAATGGATCACTCGACACTTGTGAATTTCAATTCTTTATGCGCGCTGCGTCGAGGCGCGCGAAATAACTTTCTTTATACCTTTTCCACCGTTGAAAAGCTATATATTTATATATATAAAAAGCGAGATCATGCACCCCTTTAAGCCTCCCACCTTCCGCATGTGTATCGTTCGCTCGTAACCGAAATGAATAAAAATCGCCACATTAACCCCATCGAATCTTCGGTTACTCTCGCTCTCTTCTCGTGCAAAAACCTATGAATAATACATCCCCCACCCCCTATAGTCCACGCGCGTGGACTCTTCATATAGCTGCCGCCACTTGCACGCGCTTCCATCTCTCTCTCTCTCTCTCTCTATCTATATATATATGTACATTTTTGCGAACGTTGGTGCGACTGCGGTGTGGTCTCTTTGAATAACAATGCGCGCGCGGGCGTTAAATTCCATTTTCATGAATTTTAATGGTCGCGCGTTCTCTCTCTCTCTTTCTCCCCCTCCTCCTCTTCTTTCTCTCCTCTACATATACACACGTACCGGCAACTCGGTAGACCTACCGAGCTCGCAAGCTCCTTTCGCAAGCCGTGAGGGCTTCGTATATACCAGGTGCTGTTTAAATTTTTCAGTAAGGTGTGTGCTATATACACCTGCACCTATATATATATATATACATATACGTATACAAACACATACACATGCGTACGTATACATATAGATAGCAAGAGACCTAAGAGACATCGAGATATATAGTCACTCTCTCACGTACTATATATATACGCATGTATATATATATATAGACAACATCATTAGCATCGTCGTCGTCATCCGTACTCTGCAGTGAGAGAGACAAACGATTCGTCGAGTTAGAAGCTATCACTCACCGGCCGCCGGCGAATAGCAGTAGTAGTAGTAGTAGTAGCAGCAGCAGCTGCCTGTAGCGTAGACGGCGCGTCCGGTCGCTTGCTGCCGGCGCTTCTCATTGTCCTGCCGCTACCTCGCTCCTCCGCCGGGAATAACGGCGCATCGCGCGTGCCTGACTCCTGCCACTGGCTTACGTAGATGCTACTACTGCTGCTGCTGCTTAAGGTAGGTGGTCAGCGGTGCGGTAGTTCTCTCGTGCTGCTACGTGCTTGATGCAGTAGCCGTCGTCGCCGGCGTCTCGTTATTGCCGTCTTTGACGACCTCATAGCTCACTTTCTTATTCTTTTTGTTTCCTTTTTTTTTATTTTATTTTTTTATTTTTTAACAACACCACTATATTTATATATAACAATATATAGAGAGCGCGTAACGGTTAACGAATCAGTAGTGTAACACTAGGTTCGGTCAGCCACAAGGGGGTACACGCACAAAGGAGCGCGCGCGCGCGCGGGTTCTAGTTATACATATATATATATATATATATATATATATAGAGGTTAGTAGTATACGTACACACGCGCGATTTAAACTCTCCAAGTTCGTAGCGGCTGCAGGTATAGATATACATATATACACGCGTGCTCGCGTTGGCACGAGCGGCGGATCCGCTCGGCTTGCGATGCTTCTCGCGACTGGATCTCTCGCGCTGCGCTCTCTGTACACTCTCGCGGGAAAAGTGAGAGAGGGAGGGTGATTGGATGGTAGAGTAGGAGGAAAGGAGAGAGAGAGAGAGAGAGAGGATGCACCGTGTGCGCGGCCGCTGGGCGTTTCTCCTCTCTCGAGCGAGCGAGCGCGCGCGCGCGCGACCTGAGCGCATGGCAGGGGTGAGGGTGGGAGAGAAAGTGTGAGAAGCCATCCCACCCCGCAGGGCGCGCATTCTCACCGTGAGCGCGCGAGTGAGCGCCTCATGCTGCACAACGACTTGGAGTGGGATTCTGTCTCATTAGAGTGGGAATCTAACTCTCTGCCCGTGTGCGGCGTGCTGCAAGTTGCGCGCATCGCACGCGCTACCAGGGGTCTATACTCTGGAATTCCACTCCATTACGGGGGGTAGGGGGAAGATGGGTGAGAGAGGAGAGGGAGAGAGAGAAAGGTGTACCCCTCATTCCTTCTGCTGCCACTTCTTGATATAGGCGTTCGACAACGCGGCTGCAGCAGCGCGACGCCGGCTTCATCTTTGCTCTTACTCTCTCTCTCTCTCTTCTCGTGCGCTAAATCCGTCCCGGCCGAGACGCCCTCTCTCTACGGTCGGCTTGTACGTGCGCGTTACATATACACTTGCTCCACGTGCATTTCTTCCCCTCGCCGGCTTCTCTTACACTGTGTGTGTATGTGTATATCTCTCTCGCACTTGTTCGCATTCCCTATTATTCTGTCTCTCGTTCTCTCTCTCTTTCGATCTCGTTCTCACACTCGTGTGCCACCATACCACCGATAGTCCATTGCACTACCCACTATATACCCTATCCGTTCCTCTTTCCCTCTCTCTCTCTCTCTCTCTCTCTCCTTCTTACTCCCGGTCTTTCCGGGAATTTATATATATGTATATCTGTGTACACCTACTTGACTTCTCGTCTCATTTCCTCACTTATATACCTAGACCTGCGCACGAGTTTTCATACCTATATAGAGTTTCTTGCCCGGTCCACTCTGCGCATGGAAGCTTAGTGCGACGGATCGCTAAAGCGGCTCGGGAAAAAGATTGCTTATATAAATGAGACGTCTCTTAGGTGAAGATACACTTGAGATGCCTGCAAAAATGGTATACAAAATGAAATCCATTATAGTACATTCTTAGTAAAATAAAATATGAGAGAGAGAGAGACACTGAAAGAATTATCTGATAAGGAGAGTGCACATAGCTTAGCTGTTAGAATCTCATTTTAATCCGTTCACTGCCGGGGACAAGGAAGCATTGAAAATTTCATAACATGCATTTTTTCGGTAGTGAGGAGGTTAATAAAGTTTTCTTATATTTAAAAATAATAGTACGGTGTTTTTAATTATAGTAGCTTTAAATATACGCGATTCTATAGAAAATTCCTCCCAACTCGAGCATAAAAATGATGAAAGAAAATTTAGTGGCTTATCTCGGTAATAATTTTTCTTTTTTTTTGTATTATATGTCGTAAAATAGACGGAAATACTTTAGAATCCACGAAAAATGCTTTGTAACATTGTTTTAATGGTCCATTAATTTTATTTTACGGAAATTGATCATCAAAAAATGGAAGAAAATTAGTTGTTAATCATTAGCCAATATTAAGATTCCAGGAGTGTCAACAAATTTTTTTTTATAAGAAAAAAGAGCTAAAGTAGAGAAGAAGAGCTTTAATTCTTGCTAAATATAGTTAATATCAAGCAATCCTACGTAAAATTAGGTGCATTTGAAAATCGTGTAAAATTATGAAAATCTTAAAAATTTCGTGAATTTGGAAAATATCGTTCATTTTGATCATTTTTTGCGTTGTTCAAACGCACGTAACTTTGCACAGGATTGTCTGATATTAAGTATTTTCGGCATAAATTAAAGCTCCACTCTTCTACTTTAATACTTTTCGTGTGAAAAATTTGTTAGCTCTTTTGAAATTTAATATTTCAAAGTTTTTTGTCTGTTATATGACCTATAGTATAAGAAAAAATTGATTGCAGAGGCATGCCGTCAAAGTTTTTTCTTCGTCTTTTTTACGACAGAGTTAGTGGAAACATTCCGTAAATTAATAAACTATTTTTCGTTGAGAAATCATATTACTTCTAATGATTGACGTACATTTCTGGCAAACATTTATGATACGAAAACGAGAAAAAACAAAAAGATAAAAATAAATAAGAAAATCTAAAACTTGAACTCCATTTCATTAAAAAATATTAATTTTTCAGAAAATGAGCAAACATAGTGTAGGAAAATGTATAAGACGGCGATCATTAAATCATTTAAAGAGGAGGGGAATGAAGATACCCCACTGAGCATCCTAGATAAATATCAATAGAGAATCCAATATATAAACCTGATAAGGACATACAGAATTCATGCAAACACAAAGATACACTTATTTGCGTTTACCGGTGTATAAAAAGAAAAGTATTTAAAAAATTATTTTTTACTATTTTTACTTTTAAATAGCGAGTATGAAATCTCTATTTTTCTTCTTATTTTAGAAAACATCGTCCTTATTTATCTCAACTCTCCCTTCATTTTCCTCGATAAATTTCTTTTTTAATTTTCATATTTTCGCTAGCTTCACATAATAGCATTGGTTATATACGACCACCTGCGTTTCTCTATTTACTATATACATATCCTTGAGCCATTCACCATTTTACCACTTTTTTTTACATTATCTTTGATTCCTTATAATTTTCTCAGAATTTAATATTTTTTTAAAGAAAAAAACTGTCTATTTTTATAAACTTTATAATAGTCTATATCTTAAGAAAAAGAGCCTATGAAATAGAATACGAAATGCACTGGACTTCATTTTTAAATAAAACAGATATTGACTCTCAAATACCCGTTAAAATCCGTTTCCCGGAGGGATCCTGCACTCTGTTGCGAATGAAAGCTCGTATAAATAAACAAAGAAGGATTCGATAAACAAACCACACTACGTGACTGTATTGCCAATCGAACCATCGACCTTCCATTAATGCAACGAGCGTATAGACACGTCTTTCTTCGAGTTGTCTTCATATTGCAAATAATTGTGCTCACATATTTTGCAGAAAGGGAAATTTCATATTATGCATACAATATCATCATTTATCATCAAATATTTGTTCGGATTTGTAAAAACTTTTATACTTTAAAATATAATATAATCCAATTTTTAATTCCTACATTTATTGAAAGAAAAATAACATAATTCATAATTCCCGAAACTAATAAGTTTGTAATCTTTTTTGATTGAATTATTTTTTAAAATAAATCATACTTATAAATAAATTATAATCATGACCTAAATCGATATTGAGAATAACGGAGTCATGAATTTCATCCCTTCAATAAAAATGTTCATCGCATTGTTTTAAATGAACACGAAGAACAATATGAATGACTAAAATAATGTTCATTCGAAACACTGCCACACTTTGCATTAAAAAAAAATTTGCATTACTCTTCATATAGAACGTCACTGTACAAAATATATAATACGACAAGTTATCATAACGCACCCAAAATAAATTTAGATAAGATCTAAAAATCACTTTTCAATACCAAAAACTCTGATAGAAAATATTAGTAAAATTTACAATATAAATTTCTTCTTAACCCTGCTAGTTGCAATTTAATCCATACTACTTATCAGAAAAGAATCGAGCCTTCACTCTTCGACACTTCAACTTCAACATCTTCGTCTCCTATATTCTCTCAGATTCTTTCTCTCTCTCGGCCTCTCTGTCAATCCCTTGTAACGCTTGTGTGGGGAATTCTCAGTGTCCCGCGGCGTTCCCGACTCCGGGGAACACGCGGAAATTGGGTAGCCGGGAAGCTTGGCGCAAGCTGGAGTGTTCGAAAATCGACTGTTATCGCCCACCAAAGTACCTGTAAAGACCGACTGATTTATGCGCTTCGAGGGTATATAGGCGCTCACACGCTCGTGCGACGGGATAGAGAACGCGACTGATGGCCCAAGACACCGATCGAGACCCTGAGGCGAGTTGCACCTTACGACATATTTAGCTATATATATATATATACACACGTGTGGGTGGGTTATAGGAATAATGAAAAACTGCAAGAGCGAGGCGCACGAACGCAGGGTTAGGAGCGTGAATTTCATTACCGCGGTACGCGATCAATTTTTACAGCCAGCCAAGAAACGACGCTTCTCTCCCTCTCCTTCTTTTTCTTCTCTCGCGGCGCGCGTTCTTCTTGAAAAGGGAGGAAGGGATTTAGCGCGCTGGAGCACTCGAGAATAGCGCTGCGCAAGCTGCACTACGAGAGGAACATACTGCGCGTATATGCGGGTGGCAAGTTCGTTCGTTTTCTCGTGCCCGCGTACACCTTCCGTTCAAGTTCCATTCTCTCTCCCTCTCTCTCTTGGCTAATACAAGAGAGAGAGAGAAAGAAGGAACGAAGCGTGATGGGATTTTGCTTTCGACGCTCGCGCCCGCGCGTGCAGCCTGAAAGAGAGAAAATGTATGTGTGTGTGTGCGGCTAACGGCGTATATATATATATAAGCGCGCTGAGATTTACGGAAGCGCGAAATCTATTACGGCAATTGAAACAAAACCTCGTGCAAGAGTGTGGAGGTGATTCATCCCAACGGTGGTAACGGCAGTGGCGATGGTAGCGGCTTCCTTTATCGCGCGATAACGAGGGTAATTTTTAGCGAGGAGAAGGAGGGAAGGGAGTATATGGAACGCCAAACGGCATCGTCGCGGATAGACCCTGTGATTAACGGCACGATTACGCGGTAAGCGTATATATATATACATATAGGATTTGTAAGTATATGTACGCGTGTGTGTGTGTGTATGGGTCGCGGTAATGATAATTTGCGGGTAAGCTTTGTTTTATGGGATCAAGGTAATTCAGTTTCTTTCTTTTGTTTGCACAAAAATGTAGTGCAGAAAAAAAAGAGATGGATGCTTTTAGCGTACAAATTTTCTCGGTAGAAAAACCAATGTAAAATTTTGTATTTATTTTTTTTATTTTTTTTTTATTTTACCGTAAAAGCAAGAGTGTTGCGAAAAGTGGTAACAACTGCTTATACAAAATCGTAAATCATCTTCTTCCACGCTAACGTGTTATTTATGTGCAAGGAATTTCGAAAATTTTAATGACCAATGTTTATCGTTTGAATATATTATTTTTTCAAAACTTCATGGTGAGAAAGAATGTAATAAAGAACATTGTTCTGTTACTTTGACTTTAGAACTTCGCGCGCAATTAGTTATATTAAATACAGAAAATTGAGCCTTCAAAATTTCGAATACTTCGAGGTGCCAGGTCTGGACCTTGTAATTTTTGTTGGGCTTCGAGCAAGAACTCAATATTAGCCCTAATTTCCGTTTGAACAATTTTTTCAACTATTCGCATGATAGCTTTACGTACACAAAGTATACACAGTCGTAACGATATACAATTTCTCTAGTCAGATATGAAACCAAAGCAAACGTCACACTAAATACAAGCGTGGCTTATCAAATATATCAGATACGTGTTCTAAATTCGTAATTAACAATTATAAAAAATACTCGGGATCCTGATGAGAATTTTGTTGATTTTTTTCATTTATAAAACAATTTTTGGGGTCACGAAAACAATATTATGTACAGAAATAACAAATAAATTCCACACACACTTACGCTCAATGAACCCACGCTCGGGTAAATAGAAAATAGTGTTTTCTTTTACCTTGAGAAATTCTATTTTCGCAGTAGAAATAGTACTTAAAAATAATAATTGTTCGTATAGCAAAAATATAAGATAAAATATTTATTCTTATATGTTTTTCTTTCTTTTGTTTGTGTTATAAATATTTTACTCTGCTGGACTTATATTAAGCTTCTCTAAATATATTCATATTTATAGTTATGACAGTATAAAATTTCAAATATCTCAAATATTTTTAGATAAAGTTATTTAAATTAACATACAATACTAGTATTCGATAACTTTTATCAAAACCCGCGTCCGTCTATAAAACAGAATATATCGGAGTCAACGATTATCATGTACAATTTCATACCCGCAAGAGAGATAAACGCATATTGCAACCAACACATCATATACCTTTCTACGATGATTATCCGAGTTATGTCCTAGTGCCTCGCACAATTACAGCGTCACAGAATCAAAGTGATTTCGTCTTTCTCCAGTGCGAAGCACAGTACGCGCGCACGGCTGCCTCATCGGCCGCGGAATGTTCCGAGTACATAAACTTTTGGCTCAGCGCTATCTCGGGAAAAGCTGCAGTAAGTACGGCAGCCGTTCGAGAAATTAATCGAAGCTTAATCACTCTCCGCGACGGAGTTGTCGAGAGAGAGCTAGAGAGAGAGAGAGTAAACGAAAAGAGCAATCAAGGGTGCCTGGTTCCGCGCGCGCTCGTGTACTCATACACTATATACTATATACTATATATATATATACACCCACAGATACACATACACACACATGTGGTAAACACATATGAGGAGTTCAGCTACGACGACGCCAAGGCGACTGATTATCAATTTATCATAGCGGAAGCAAGTACACATTCTCTCTCTCTCTCTTTGTCTAGCCCTGCAATGCACGCTCTCGCGTACAATTAGACTGTGGGATGGAACAGAGTGAGGACATTTCCTAAGCACGCGCGCGTGAGCGAAACTAATGAATGCGTAACAAATGAAAAACGTACTGAACGTTCTCCCTCTCTCTCTTTCTCTAGCGCGTTAAGGAATCGCAAGAAGCTTTAGACGTGGGGAAAGCGAATCTTTTTAAAGCTCTCTTCGACCCGACCTTCTTTTAATCCAGTGGGGAAGGGAGGAACGCGCGCGCGCGTGGCGAAGGGAGATGGATGATCCTTTGCACGACTATATGGCAAAGCGAGAGGAAACGTTGGAGAGTATCCTATAGTGCCTCGTTCGTAATTACTGCGCGCGCAGGCCCAAGCCGCGAGAGGAACTGTTTGAAATGCCGAGACTTATACCTGAACTACGTGGGTGTAGCTATGTATATGTATATATATATGTATGTGTGTTTATAGCTTGAGTGCTGCACAGTTTGTGCATTAGCCGATGCTGAGGGATATTACAGAGCTTCTCGTACTGATCAGATACTTTTTTTAGAAAGCTATATATATATTGCTGATGAATAATATTACGTAGGTTGTTGGATCTTGTTCGATTAAACAAGTGATGGATGAAATCTGTCACCAGTCTAAGATTGTTTTGGTTGGTTCGTTGTTGACTCATTTGATTGCGTCTATGTAAACAAAAGGGCCAAAATCGAATATGTTTGGCCATACAAATGGCTAAACTCAGAAGACAGCTTCCGATCGCTTTTCTCCTCCCGAAAAGCATTCGCGAGTAACGAATCAGTGACGTCGAATCTGCCGTACAATTCTTTTTCCGCTTACAATATATAAACCCAATGTGTAACTCTATATTAAATATAACTTTATTTATATGATGACAGAATGTTATACAAATAGTAATAAATTCAGAATGGAGAATTCTTTTGGAAAGCATTCTGCTAAAGCTTAGTTAGCAGCAGTTTCTTCATTTTTATCTTGTGCATTTTACGTTTGAATAACTTCTTGGTAAGTAATATAGTATTACAATTCCAGGATAAGTAGTAATTTGAGGAAGAAAAGAATATAGAATCTTGTCTTTTTCAGTTTATCCTGCGTATTTGATATTGTAACAATGTTACTCTCAATTGGCACGATTTAAAAAAATAATATTCTCTGTTAATTAAGTTTCTGGTCAATAACGGATATCAAATGAAAAAATTGTTCTATATTTTTTATTCTTGTCGAAACAAGAGTATCGTGTTTAATTTGTTCCGTTGAATTTTTATACATGCCCTGAAGAGGGAAGTCATAATACTCTTAAAACATCGTTGAAAAAAAAATTGATATGTTCACTTATTGCTTATTTATACTCTTCAGAAAAATAAATGATATTTTATTCTAAGAATATCGTATAAAAGCTTGTTTTTATCCATGTTTCAACAGAATGTACAAATTGACAACAACAAAAAATACTTTTACGGTAGAGTGAAGATAAAACATGTATGTAATAAGCGCATGTAAAATACGTCAAAACATTAAAATTATATTGATAATTTGAAAAAAAACGAAGCGCGAGTGAGATCCTCGTAGAAAAAGGTTTCCTCCCTGTTCGCTGGAATTCTGAAAGTTCTCGGAATTTTTCCATTATACATTCATCGGACAATCCACACTAATAAATGAAGTAGTATAGGCGAGATTCCAGGAAAGTCCTCACCTAACAAATCTAACACAGTGTCAGGCCAGCAGATCTCTCTTTGACGAAGCACGGAATTTACAGATTGGCTGCTGTAACCGGCTTGTATTTTAGACCATTCGCTTTCCTCCCCGCATATCGGTGTGTGATGCGACCCGTCGATCGAGCAGTTACGCTCCATAGGTGTTTAGATATTTGTAATCACTGACTTTTTAGAAAAGCAATAACGAAAGCTCTCATTTCCTACTTTCATTCTGTATTTTATGATAGTTTATTAGAGTATTCGTATCGTTTTCTAAAATCATACTCGATGCAGACTCTTTGAAAAATATTCTATAAAAATTTCTACAAATAATGATTAAAAAATCTAATTTAAAATGAGATTTTAAACGAATTTCTAATTTAGCATCGTTTTGATTTTCACGCCTATTTTATAGTGTTATCCCTATATATGTAAATACGCAGTATTAGTGTCGTGCTTGCAATACTTTTTCAGCATAAAAAAAATAAAATACAATAAATCTAACAGTAAAAAGAACTGTTCTTTATATATATTATTTATTCATATATAAGTAAATTTTTTCTTTATAATCATACGTTATTTTTAATTAGGATGACTTCTTAAAAAACGTTATCGGGTTTACCACAAAATAATACATTTACAGAGATGCACCAGCTGAAACATTATACTCCTTAAAATCTCATAATATCTTTTCAAGCATATATTAATAACAACAATTTCATTTCAAGCATATTAATAACGATAAAAATAACATGAAAAATAAACCATTTCCACAGAACTGAAAGATTTACTATGGGAAGTAAATTTACTGGTAATTATCACGCGAGCTCGTGCACTTATTCGCCTGAATGGAAATCACGTCAAAGCCGGATAAAGAGACGACGGTACAAAGCCATAGAGAAAGAGAAGAGAGAGAGAGAGAGGAGAGATGGGCGAGCTCCGCAATATATCCGCGCCACGTACCTGCAGGCATCCGTCCGTCAAACCAAGAAACCCCTGGCATTGTTCTGCCTTTGCAAAACAGTTTACCGTTTGTCGACTAGCCCATTCGAGTAGTAGTAGTAGTAGTATATATATATATATACTCGCTTTGCGGCACATACTACATACATATATATATGAACTATGTGATCTATATATATATATCTGCATATCCTAGCAGTCGCACGGTCGCGCGCGCGCGCGCTTATCACCGCGACAATTCTTACACGCCGGGGTATTGATTCTAATCCATTTATTGCAGCTCGTATACGCGGGCGCGTGAAACGAGATGGATATTCCTCCCCCGCGGCAGCATGCGCACTGCACTGCACAGCAGCAGTAGTATATATAGCCAAGGCTCAGATTCCGACGCGCCTCGTCTGTCTCTATCTCCATCTGCCTCACTCCCATTCGCTCACTCACTCTCTCTCTCTCACATACACGCATCCTCTCTCTCTCTGCCCTTTTCTCCCTCTCCTACCATTTCCCTTCTCTACTGCGTGAGTGCACGCGACCTGTATTCGTTAATGGAATTCCGAGCGGGGGTATATGGGGGCCTAGTCGTCTTTTTTCGCTCTCTCTCTCTATAGCGCGTGTACGCGTGCTCCTTTTTTGCACTATTTTGTGAAATTGCACAGAGAGAGAGGGAATGGGAAAGAGAAAGAGAGAAAGAGAGAGAGAAACCGACTAAAAACGCTTAATAAGCAAAGTTGATTTGGGCTTTTTTTGCGGGGGGATTTGGTCGTGCGAGTTTCGGATGATTTTTGCTTGTGCCCAATGCTGTAACTTGATCGCTGTATTGGTCTGTGGCTTATCGGATGTGTGGGTATAGAGGTGACTGTACGAAAACTTTGCTATTACTTTTTCCCAAGGCTTGAATTTTATACCGGATAATATTTACTGCATTATAGACCAACGTATATTTGGTGAATTTTTGTAGTAACTATAAGAGGAATACATTTTACCGATGTATATGGTTGAAATTTATGATTTTAGCTAGATTATTTACATTTTAGGAACGTATTTAAATTCTCTGTGTTAATTTTGAAAATATTTTCTTTTACTAATGATATTGTAAAACTGGATGTCACAATATTCATAAAAATAACGTTTCAAAAGTAATGACATATTTACTATACAAAGTTTTACCTAACTGACAAAAAATTATTTTTGCAGAATTTTACGTATGCAGGTTTTATGAATGTTTTAATTAAAAATTATTAGGTGACATTTTTGATAATGTAAAAATATTTATACTTTTCAGTGTTTATTACAACGTACAATAAAAAAAGAAAAAATTCGTATGACAAAAATAATATAGTTTCTCAAAAAAAATATGTAAATGAAGATTTTGTTGTTGTAAACAACCGTTAGTGCTTGAAAGCAGTTTCAATTAATAATACAACGGGTATATAATCGAACAACTCTATTTTCCAACCGAATGTAAATTCGAAGCGACAGCGTACCGAATGAGCGCGTGAGCAGCCGAGTAATCGAGACACTTACAATACAGAACCCTACTGCCGTTAACAGTAGTAGCAGCCGTAGCAGTAGTAACAGCAGCACGTATATATCTATATATCTATCCTATATCCATAGACGTGCGGCTTCCGCAGATTGTTTCCCGCATCGTACTGACTCCGGGCAAACAAGTATCAATATTTACGTGTTTACGCGATCTATATACAATACGGGGGAGGGAGGGGACCATAGAGAATTTCACTTGAGCATGATCGAGCGCATACGCACTTGTACGGAAGGGCACGTTATCGTGGAAATGACGTCGTATATGGCGGATGAAAAAAATTTATTCGATCGTGTACACTAACTCGTTGTAGGATTCATGTATACACGATTTCTTAAATAATTTGATATAGTTAATTCTTGATTTTCCGATCGGACATTGAACAGAAAAAAAATTTGATTTCTTATGTAAAACCACAAGTAATCAAAGTAATTTTTAAGGCTTATTATAACTTAATAAAAAGTGAGAAGCATTATAAATCAATAATGGTATAAGGTTTCTTTGCATGCTCATTAAAAGTTAAACCATTCACATTAAAATGTAAAATAGGGTAATTAATTAACTTTCCCGATAATTTATAAAGTTAATAGAGTTAAAAGTACTTGATGGACTTTTTTTCATAAAAAAAAAAACATTAAAATGAAAATCGACTGAAAAAAATTATTTTACTTGTAAATGAACAATAATTTATTGTAATCAAGTGTATAAGTACTATACAGTATCGATTTTCGGTAATTTTCAAGCCACGAGAGTCCCGGCGACGGTGGCAGATGACGTTATTTGCTCCCTCCCTCCGCTATACCGGAATTTCGCAAGCCAAATAAAATTCCAAGACGCCAGGGCCGTTGGCCGGGTTACCGCATTAGGACCGTCCGGGAATCTATCGTCGGCATATCCCTCCTGACCGCGGTGGTAGGATCTACGTCTGCAATCTAAGGAAGAAGATCTGCGTTACGTATCTCAGGATCGCCGCAATATGTTTGACTCTTGCGAACTTATTCCTGCTATTTGTATAGATGTGCCACTCGAGTGTTAACAGTATGCAATAATGACTGTACAGTTGGGATCGAATCAATTCAACGTTTGAAAATTCCATACATTATGGGCTCTGTATTATATGGATTTAGTATTTTATCTTATATTATATTATTTTATATAAATTTATTATTCTAAACAATAGAATAATATTAAGTACAAAATTTTAGAGCCAATCATTTTTGTACACTGGATACCAATTGTATGTACAACAGCTTTTCTTTGAATTTATTATAAGTGTACACGAACAATTGTGTAAGTATATATTTCAACTTTTGTGGGAAACAATTACCAATATGAAAATTAAATTCTACCTTTTGAAAAGCAGCTATTCAGCGGAAAAATTGAGTTTAGCAGAGCTACGCATAATTGATTCTCACTATTAAAGCTTCTACCTGAGTTGCAAGTGCTATATTTTATTCATTTCAGTTTATACTTTTATAAGAAGCTTCTATGAAGCTCGTAGAGTGCGTCGACGCTCGAGATTTTCTCGGTTAAAGTTAGAGAAAAATATTTTTTTTAGAAGTGTCCCAATTGTTATGGACATCGATATATTTGTATTGTATATGCTATTTTTATTTTAAAAAATTTTAAAAATTTTTCCACATGCATGGTTGATGATATTTTAATGAAAATTTTAAAAATTTTTCCACATGCATGGTTGATGATATTTTAATGAAAATTTTAAAATGTATGAGGTATGTTGTTATTTCCTTTATTTAGAACAACATTTTGAATATTTGTAAATTAAATCTTCAATTTACTACTAAAAATACAAATTTTCTAATACATCTTGTGCTTATAAAAATATTTTAAATAAGAATAGCAATATTAAAAACAAAACAATAGATAGAACCGTACTCTAGGAAGAAAAGAAGCAATTTTTCATAGTTTTTCAAGAGCAATACGATAGATTCATAAAATATCATATTGTCTTGCTCTCGTGCAGCAAGCACCTCGCGCGACTTTATTCAGCTGAACGATTTTCGAGGTACACTCCCATGGGAAGCGTTATATGCATAAATATGCATATATACTGTTACATGAAGGTTCCAAATGTCACATTTTCTAATCTTGTTATAGCCATTGAAATTTCTTTGACATAAAAGTTGAAAATAGGAACGAAAACTAAGACCATAAGAGATCTGAACCTTTAATAAGATTTAAGAAACTGGACAAAGAAAGTAAAAAATCTAGCAAAGCTTATCATTGTTGCAATCACCTTTTTATCCCTTCCAGGGCATTACAGTTTATCTCCTTTCGCTGCACTTGTGTTATTTCTCTTTTCAATTGAGAAAGCCCTCGCTGCATAATGTATTTTGATCATTTTGTTGTCGAAGCGAGAATCCGTTCATTGCACCTGCGTATTGTATCCCCGTGATAAGATTAACAACAAGATATCCGCCTTCATTGCATTGCTCCTTGTGTTTTCGTTACCTACCATCGTTCTTGTTTGGCTTGCTTAGCGCGTCTCGTGCGTATTTATCGAGTGAATTAATCTAGACCCTGTACGTCTTCTACTTCTTTTTTCGACTAACTTTTCTTTCCAATCGAGACTCATTTGTTGAAGAACGTGTTTTCCAATTAAAATCTTTGCGCATATATCAATGATTTGATACAGATACTCACCTTAAATTTTGCCGTTAAATGTTTTACGGAATTTTGAGATGTAACGGTGTACTTAATGCATAAGTGTAATCATCAATACTCACGTTAGCACTACCGTCTTTCTTCATTTTATTTCATACTTTATTAATATTATTCTAGTTATTAATTTATAGTTAGTATCTTTTAGATTTCAGAAGTTCAGGCCTCATGTTAGTTTAGCATTTTCTATAAACATGTTGGAATTGTTAATTGTATATTGAAGCAAAGACTTAAATTGTAACGTTATATTTATTAATATAATTAAAATAAATATTTTGTTATTATAACAAAGTACTACATTAAGTTTAAGGTAAATGCTTTTGAATTAATTTTTATCAAATTTTCTAAAAGAAAAAGAAATTCAGGGTCATAGCGCTCGCATTTATGGGAAGATCGCAATGGTTTGTTTACGTGCAAGGAAAAAGAGTTAACTTGGAAACCGATTAAAAAAAGCGTTAACATTGAATATAATTAAAGGTCCTACTATATAACTCGGAAAGTGAATGAGAAAGACGCTAACTCACAGACAAAAAAGATCATTATGCATGAAAATTGTTTAGATACATTTATTTTTCATTTTCAGAGAGATTTTGAACTCGCTAAATTGAAACCAGTATTTTTTCAAGCATAAGAAAGTTACTTATATTTGGCAGATGAAACAGAACATATTCTGACTGTCAAGAAAAATGTATTGTAATGTAGACAAAGTTAATTTGACTTATATTGGTTGTCTTTCTTCTGAAAATCTTAATAATTGCCAAACCGTATGTTTAGAGTTAGAAGGAAAGAACCTCAAAATCAGGAGAAATAGCGCAATTTTTCGATATGAACGGAAAAATCATAAACATACATTGTTTCATATGTAATAGACTTTTTAGATGTAACTAGAATTTGTTTTCTCGTAAAAAAATGAACTTACTTAATGAGGAATGGAAATATTTTCATTTCAGTGGTTGTCGAAATAAGAATACCATAATTTGAAGATTTAGAATATTTATTTGCTATAAAACATTCATTATAAACGCATTAACGCCTAATTTCTGACCCAAAAAAAATTTGTTTGAAAATTTTATGAGTACCTTTTACGTATATCTATTTTATTAATATTTGCAGAAAATATAATTAAGAAACAGTAATTTGTACTGTTGCATAAAACATGAAGTGAATTCATGGAATAATAATATTCTAACATCTTATTTGTAGACTTACGGTGACTAATGATTTTCTTACAAATGATTTATTTTAAGTGTTGGTAGTATCCCTTATACATACACTACAAAATCATCTAAATTTATAAACTTTAATTAATAACGGGAACAAAACCATAAATCCTTCAAAATGATAAAATAAAATTAAATGATAAAAGTAATAATAATAAAATTAATAAAATTATATTTACTACAAATGACTAATCAACGGATTTTGTGTTTAAAGTTTTCATTAAAATGTGTTTATACCTGTGTAGCGAGAATTATTGTTGTATAATACGTATTTTATAAGAACATGTGCAAGAATTCATTATATTTAATTAAAATAATTCAGATCAGGTTAGAGAGTAAATGTTATTAATGTCATAATGAAAACACTTTAAGAAAAAGATTAGATTTGGATGTACGTTTGTACAAAGTAGTTTTTAAATGATATAATTGAAATAAAAAATTTAATTTTTAATTAGCAAGTACTTGAACATAAACTTTTTTTATTTATATTCGAAGTTTGAATAATTCGTAGAAAACTAGATGATTCAAAATTTTAATATCCCTGACAAATGATGAGATATGTAGTAATCATACGGCCTATATAGTTCAGTCGGTGGTAGATAGACCTTATAATTTTTCACAACCGAAGTTAATATGAGAAGAAAAAATAAAAAAAAAACTATCACTATAATGTTATATAACCATTTGAATTTACATATGGCTAGAAAATCTATAATCGACCATATGAAAGGCATATAGAATCACGCTCATATTCACATTCATCCACATACATATGCTTCCAGACTCTTGGGCCATGTGATGAAAAACATGTTATGTCAAAATGTACATGCAAAAAATATAGAATTCGTTACATTCTAAATGTATCTTACTTATAACCATTTAATGATTCTCTAGAAAGTTAATGATGGCATTAACATGCATTCGATTGAAAAATCTTTTTAATATATTCACTCTTGAAATGTGAATAAATATAAATCAGGTAAAAGATAGAATCTACGATTTCAAAGTTTCGTCACAAAAGAAAACAAATTTTTATAGTTGATTTAGTATTGAATTGCTATTTGATATATTAGTTGAAGTCCACATCTTATTATTAAATATGGTACCGAAGATATAAATATTATTACATTTTTCCATATTTAATTATAATATTCATTGTTAAACAGCTAGATTTCATACAAAACTGGTTTGAATTTTAATTGATCATTTATTACAAACATAATTCTTTTTTCAAACAAACTCGAGTACTAAAATTTTCTTAGGTTTTTTTCTTAATACATATTTTTTTCATCAATAATTTCTTAAATTTTTCACACTCTTTTATATTTAGTGAACACGCTTTCACACATTTTCACAACTTTCGCGCATTCATATAAGCATTGTTTTTGAAACACGACGTACGTTTTTCGACTGGTCAACAAAATTTCAAGTTCCACTTGAAAAAAGAAAAAGTTCAAGCACTCTAGTTGTCTTGAAGCACTCGTGTATCGTAGCGCGAATACAGACGTCGGGCGTACAACGCACGCACGCCTAAATAACCCTATGGACAATAAAAATAGCTTCTACGCGTAAATTAGAAATTACAGATTACGGTTGTAATTCATGTACAGTTTGAGGGAATGGGGTAGGGGCAATTGATGAATTTTTTCCTTCATATACGAGGAGAAGGCGTTAGTATCAACGTAATGACCAGTGTATGTGCAACCCGCGTATGTACCGTCACTTATGTTAAGCCTTCTCAGTGGGCTCCTCTTGTTGCTCGGCTCACTGTTGCCGCTACCGTTGCCGCTGCTATTGTTGTTATTGTTGTTGCCGCGAGACGTTGGCGTCGAGGTGCTGCTGCTACGCTTGTGCTTGACAGGAGTGCCATTGGCAAAGTCCGAGTCTGAGCTGAAGCTCGCCTCGTCGTTGCCGGTATTGAATGCATCGTCGACGATGCCGCTGTCGGCCTTGTCCTTGCGACAGGCCTTCTTACGATTAGGCGGCGACTGAGGAGTTGATTGCCCGTGCCGTGATGAACGTGAACTGCTGTTAGCGTTGCGTTCGCTGATGTCTTCTTGATCGCTGTCGCTCTCGCTCATATTCAAATACGTTGATACTGTGGGCAAGACAATTAACAGATTTTTTTATATATCTCGTATTTTTGTTATACGAATATTTTACTTCGAAAAACGAATTATATTTCGTTATTTTTTAATCGTATTGCACTCTACACTCGCGGTAAAAACTCATTTTTCGGAAAATAAAATTCAGTGCGTATATACTCTAATTACACGTTTCAGAAATTCTTCATTTCTGATTTCAGTGATTATCATATCATGTTTCAAATTACATAAATTGATGATACTGATAAATTTAAATTTATAAAGATTTTAAATTAAATTTAACTTGAGAGTTACACTCGATAAACGCTAAATCTAAAGAGTGGACATAAAGGTTGTGAGGCTAATTAATACAAAAAGAATGTTTTAAATAAATGGAGATAGCCTTTTATAATTTTATTTGATTATTTGATTAAAAAGATTCATAAACTAAACTCATAAAAATTTTATAAAAATACAAGGAATATTTTGGAGTTTTTAATCAAATGAAAAAGGTAACATTTTTATAAATAACAAATAACAGACTACAAATAGTTCAAATTAAAAAGATATAGGAAAAAGGTAACTCCTTTAGATACATTTTCTAAATTTCAAAAATATTGACTCCATTCTAGAAAAATAAAGAAAAAATAGGCTTATCCAACTCAAATCAGATAAAGTGATCTCAAGGTACACACTGTACGGATACACATACACGCACATCTATGCGCACATTTACGCACGCATGTACGCACACACGTCACAGCAGATTGAAAAGCGCAATCTTGCAAATAGAGGGAAAAGCGAGGCAGATATCTAGTAAAAATAATCACATTCGTTCCAAATCAAATAAAATAAATGTGTAAACTTAAAAGACAAAAATATACAATTATGTTATCACCATTCAAGTAAAATCTTAAAGCTGTTATTGTTACTAAGGACCCACTTTTATGTTCGAAGATAAAAATTATGACGAAGCAAAATTGAGCAACGAAAATACGTTAGCTTATGTATGAATATTGTGTATTTTTCAAATATATTTGTCAAATGTATTTTTCAACATAAATTCCATGAAAATTATTGGAAAAACGAGACACAAAATAATCAATACCTGTAGGCGCTCGTCGGTCGTCTATCCTCTCACCGCTAAGGTTGTTGCTTTCCGACTGTGACTTCTCACACGCGGAATCGGAGCTGCTCTCGGAGTCACGTCGCTCACTACTTAAATTCATATCACAATGCGTATCATCTTCTGTGCTCGGCGACTCCTCATCCTCTGGCCAATTAATGTTCTCATCTATATTTTCGTCGATGTTCTCGTCGACGTTTTCGTTGTTGGCATTGTCGTTATTATTACGATTCGGCTGGATGACAGCACGTACGAACTGCAAAGTAGTACGCAAATTTTCACCAGGTGGCCCATCCACGTTTAAGAGTAACCTGGTCCTATGGACACGCGCTTCCTCATCGTCGTCCGATGGATTGTCGTCGGACTCCTCAAAAATAGGAATGAAGAATTGCCGAAGGGCTTGTTGAGGTGGGCTTCGTCTATAGCGCTCTGTCGTAATGGGTTTGCGCGTTTCCAGATCGGCGTGCTCTCGCCAAACGTTTTGTCGCAATCGACGACGAATTTTACCACGGCAGAGTTCTTGCAGAGATAACGGATCGCAGTTGGCTGAACAATCAAATTTAATGCATCATTATGATTTAATGTTACTGTTTGTTTAATGATGGAAATAAGTTCATTAAAATTTCTTTGCAGTTCATTGTAACTAAATTTAAATTTATAGATTTTGAAATTTTTTGTTTGAGTAGGGAGATAGCTGCCAGAATGGTTAATTTTTAACAAGAAACTTTTTCAGAAACAATACAATATTTTGAATTTTGAACTAACAGGACTTATGACACAAATATTTTGAATGTTAATAATTAGTATTTACAATAGTTTACTTTTTTTACTTTTAGGGAAAAGTGTTGGTATATAAAGCCACATGTTCTCGTAATAGCGCATAAAACTTGTTTACATATAACGCATAACCACTACTTTTGAAAAGAACTTCATCGCTTAATCATTACAAAAGTCTTTAGAGGTACAGCTCATCAGCAATTAATTGTACATCGAAATTTTTAATGGAAAAGTCTTATTTTTATATTACGTATTCAACTTTTGTATTCATTGTTTCTGTGGGTTATAATATTTTATCATTTTTCTTTGCAAAATGATTGATAATTACATTAAACAGGGCAAGCGAATTTAAATAAGTTGTTAATTATAGTAATAATTTCGTTGTAACGAATTACTACTGTTCAGCCGGTAAGGTAGATCGCATAATAGTGATCCGTATTTCACAACACCTTAAATGCTATGGAATAATCAGTAATAATTGTCTATACTGTATAGGTGTAAAAATATCTTTTAATTAGTTTTAGCATAGATGCATTTGTTAGATTTTTTACTAAACATTAATCAATTTCATTAATTGAAACTTATTATGGGCTTATAAAACAAAATTTATAAAAGTTTTGTGTCTGCGTGAATCCAAATTTTTATAAGATGTACAATATAAACTTAAAGTTCTATTTTAACTATTACATGAAACATTAATGTTAGCTACAAAAGCTTTTTAAAATAACAGAAAAACACATAATCAAATCTACAATACGCCAACAATGATAAAAAAATTTTTAACAAATTTATTCTAGCAAGATTTTTTTTGACATTCTATACATACAAATTTTTAAAAAATTATTTAGGTTATGTGAAAACCAAAAGATTTGACCCAACATGTCCTATCCTTTCATCATTCCTTTCAAAGATTAACATTCAATATATTTGATAAATATGATTTTGACACTAGTATTGAGATGTACTTGATAATAGTAACAATGACATTCATTAAAAAAAATCTGAATCTAAAAATATTTTGGACTTCATGATTCTGTCCAATTAAAGTGAAGTGTAACCATATATATATATATACATATGTATATATCAAATAATTATCTTATTGACGATTGGGTGTAATTATAATATAATCAATATATCTATTAATGGATTAATGAATTTATCTTTACTGTAATTTTGTTTGTAAAACTAATTTAGTGCATCAAAATAAATTTCATTTTCCATGAATATAATTTTAGATAACCACAAATAACTTACGTAAATGGCAGGTTAATTCATTTGAGGGTACTATTAAATTGGCAAATGATACTGGCAGCATAGTTTCATGTTCCCATGTGTTTTCATCAATTCTCTTAGCTTTAACTAAATGGTCTCTGTAAGGCATTATTAAAATGCCACCAACTTTGACAAATTCCTTTATTATAGCTTCATGACTCTCTGGACACGTTGCACCACAATAAACTCTGTCATATCGTCTTCCTGGTGTTACACTAAGACAGTTCCCTGTAAAAAGTAAGCAGCAGCCTCTTAGCATATTTTAATTCACCTTGAACATTTACTGTGCTAAATCTTACCTTGAACGAAAACTGGTTCACAAAAATCAAATTCATCTAAGGCAAGAGATTTCTGTTTGAATTCCTCAAGTCGATCATAAGAGTATTTTACACAATCTTCATGTAGTTCAATACCATGATTTATACCACTTTGAGCTAGATTAACAGATTCAAATAAATTGTATGTACACTTGAGGAAATATGCAAGAAGAACATAAATATAAATATTTTTATTGTAAAACATAAAAATTATATCATTATTATAAAATGAAATTACTCACTTAATAATAAGCCTGCCATTGTATTAAGGTAACCAGTTCCAGAGCCTAAGTTTAAAAAACTTAGGCCAGGTTCTAATGCAAGTTCTTCCATAACTTCGCAGTAAATACATGGTGCTGAAAGATGTATATTACCCTGTTTCCAAGCAAAGTCTTTATACGCACTTTCTCTGTGAGATGAAAGAAAATAATCTCCTCTATCTACAGCTCTAAAAACGTGTTCAATTTTTTTCGATCTGATATAGCCAGAATCGACGAGATTATCCACAAGTTCATCATTGTCTTGACCACTGCTAAATGCTCCTCCCATTTTTGTTTGAAATAACAGCTGACTCTTATATAATCAAACAGTGCACCACATTTGTCGATCACAGTATGAATGAATGCATTTCAAGTTTCTGATAACTAATAGGCGATTGGTCAACTTGCATCTAAAACAGATAAAGATATCAATGTAATTCAAAAAGTAAAAATTTTATTGAAATTCAATTCTTTTTATTTCATTTATTTAAAGTATATCACTTTTAATTATTGGGCTACTCAATAAAAACAGTTGTGAATTTTGTTAAATTAAAATAAATTAAAATAAAAGGACAAGTATTCTATATCAAGAGTTCGCAAATTACTAGAAATTAAAAAAAATTATTCAACCAACATAAAAATGCATAACCAAATATTTTACTGAAAAACTTTATCATAATGAATTAACATAAAAGTAATGAACATTCAATTGTTAATTGTTTTCAAAAAGTGTGCTAATTTCTTGTCATCACACTAAAGCAGTCTAAAAAAAATTGTAAATTTCACAATTCAGACGAATGGATAAAAAAAAGTTTACAGACAAAAGTCATGAATGAATTACTCCCGTCACCTTTGTTACTAAAAAAACGTAAAAATCGCTGTGCAAGTATCCACAAGACGCGTCAGAACTCGAATGCTCAACACAGATGTTCGCCCCGTCTGCGAAAGAGAGACTAGCGCTCGCGCAGTGTTTACATTACACACGGCGTGTGCGTGTTTTGCTACGCGACATCGTTGCACACACCGTTGTGGCATGATATACACACGAGAACGAGAGAGAACTCAGCAAACATAACGCGCCATCATTGCACCGTACGCACAATCCTATATACGAGCGAGAGAAAAAAAAGTGCCACGAAATTATATACCTATAGACTGTATGCGCCCTTGTCACTTTGTCTTGTCATTGCTTATATATATATGTATATGATTGAATGAAGCCCGCACACAACACACTTGTCGTTACATAAATGCACCCTGCGCACATTAATCCGCGATATGTCTGTATACCTACGGTTTTAAAGGAAATTGTTGCTACACTGCTGCTTCTGTTTCTGTTACACACGCACACACGGATTTCCTGATGCGCGCGGAGAGCGAGAGGGAGATCGACGACACACGACAGCGACACGTAACCGAGCGCGCATTAAAAATAGATCGATTTACGATGCACTCTCTCCATTCGTGTATAGAAAATCCCTCCCTCCTCTTTCTCTTTCACTCTCACTCTCTATCTCTCTTTTTTTCCGAACGTTCCTTCTTCTAAGAATATCTCGCTTTATCTCTCGAAACGCAACGGTCAAAAATCAAAACGAAAATGGAGGCGGTGATATCGAGTATTGATGGCGGAAATGTGCATACTTAATTGCTCTCAATAACACAGGTCTGTAAGTTAAGTGTACCCGTCGATCGTGAAGTAGGTATATATAAAAACTTCGAAAATCCTTGGCATACCTATAACTGGTGGTGGTGGTGCTGCTGCTGCTGTTGCTGTCGTTGAGGCATGGCCCAATGTTTTTGTTATTGTTGATGTTGTCGTCGCCTTCGACTTGATAAAAAGTGTCGCTGCGCGCGAGGCACATCAGCTGATAACAACGCTTTCACCACAGACGCTGCGCCCGCGACGCTACTCGCTCACTTTCCCTATATTCTAAGTATACATATATATTCATCGATTTTCAAGATACGCTGTTCGTGCAGGACAAAACAGTTTCTTACTCGTCGTTTACCGTCTTCTCCAGTTCTTCGCGCGATCATGTGGCGCACTTTATGACATGCTGTGCCTACTCCTATTCCTACTTCCTACTACCGTAGTCAACAACAGCTTTCTGCTCTGCTTTGCTTTCTGTTTCTATCCGCGAGATGCACACAGTGATTCATGTATAGGTGTATGTGCATGTACGCTTAGGAGTTTATCACAGCTCTATTCGTTGCGAGCCCCAACATGTATATCTATGTCACCATCGTGTGCACAGGGCGACCAAAGGTTATATAGGTTAGGTCGACGGTTCTTGTTATTCACGCATACAGTTTCTTTTGTTTTGCTGTATATGAAAAGTATGAAATATCTATTATAGGTTTGTATATGACCGAGATAAAATATCTATAAACATGTAATAGTTTAGGCCATTTTTTGTATCACACTCTAAGTCTAACGATTTCGTTTTGCGTGCACAATCAATTATAGGTAATTTAATTTATAGAATTTGAACATATCAATTTAGTTTTTTTTTTTAATACGAAATGATTACTAAACTGATAAAGTACTCTGTCGTGTCGGCATACAATGTACTTACATGAGTTTGGTAATTATACACTACGAGAATTTGATCATATCTTAAAATCAAATATTCGCGCCCTCCGCATGCGCAACATGATTCATGCGTGCGTCGGTAAAGTAAAAGTATATATATACCTATATATCTAAGTGACAAAATAAAAAAAAATTTGGTCGAAAATAAAAATTTTATTCTCAATGGATAGTAAAATAGTATCAAATACGTGAAAATTCCTTTTAATGCATATTTAAAAAATGATTAAAAGTATACAGACTTCATTGAGATTTTTTTATAATTATTGTAATATAGAGGTGTTATACTTCAGATTATCTTAGATATTATCAGTTTATCACTGTGCAGATACATATTTAACTTCCATCTTTATTTCAACTACATCTAACGACTGAGGAGTCTCGTAATTAAAAATCATTACACGAAGCTAATCGCGAACAGGTAAACTTTATTAATGCGCATAAAAGTATTTATTTACCGGACAACGTGCTAGGAATACATATAGCACCAAAATTGTCAAAAATAAACTTATAGATCATGAACTCATTAAATAATTTACTCTCACGGCCATTTCCCCTTCCTATATCCACAGAAGGGTCATAGTATAAAGCAATAGTAACGTATATATACATATAATAAATAAAAATATTTCGGAGTCGAATATATCTATTTTAGAATTCGCTACAAAATAATGACAAAATTTTTACAAAATAAGCAAGTACAGTTTTATTTTTATTACTGCAACTATTAACATTTACTTTAATCTCCAACATATGACATTATAATGGCACGTAATTTCTTTAGTCAGATATCAAAACAAATCAAACATCACAGCGAAGTGTTTTTTGGAACTATATATACACTAAATTAATGTAATATTTCTATTCTATCGTACAAATACCTAGCAGTTAGCAGTTAGCACCAGCTTATGCTATGGTAAATATAATAATAGAAAATTTTTTAGGATACTAGATGGCGACACCAGGAGTAAAATCACTCCTCCGAGGTTCGCCCGAAATACATGCGAATGATTCATATACAGACATTTTTAAAAAATGGTGTATTTTTATTTTCAATGTTATAAACGACATTTATATCACGTTATTATACAAAAATTTCGTCTCTGAGATAAAAAATCTTTGAAAAACAAAAATTATGTAGATAACTTTATAATTAATTGTATACAAAAACGTATAAGAGTATATGCAATGGTGTACACTGACATTATAAAAGCACCGCTAATTAAGCAAGAGAAACGGTAAAATATGAAAACTTGCGTGCATGTACAGTGTATTAATTATGTCATGAAGGCGCTCATATTGCTGAAAATATAATAGGAATGTATATACATACTCATACTATATATTATAAGAGTTTATTTTTTATTTTTTATTAAATGCTTCATCAAATGTCTTTTTTATTTAGATATTTTTAATATAATAAGACACATCTTAAATTCATATTAAAAATAAACTTTTATTATTAAATTCACGTTTAAAGATATAATATGATTGAACATCTATAATGAAAGAAGCTCATCTTGGCTTAAACTTGCTAACGAGATTATCGGAATGCCTTATTTCTGACTTTCAAGATTTCCTGGTAATAAAAGGTCTTTAATAAAAATCAACATATATGAAATACCATCTTTTGACTTTAAATATGGATATTTAGTACTTAAAAATATGTAAGAAAACGTGGTTCTCGTTACAATTCTCTAAATCAAGCAAGTATAAGTTTTGTGGTATTCTGCAGAAACGACCAATGAAGTGCTGTAAATGAAAGAAGAAAAACTTCAATAATTCCATATAGGAAAGTCCACAAACAGCATATAGTACTTATAAGTACGTGAATATTAATATATGTGTAGTGTGTACATATACACTCCACCATTAGCCGCAAACTTCAAGCAGTTCTAGAAAAAGTCTGGCCTGGGCGCGATTCATCCCGGATCCCTTCTCTTTTTTCGAAGCTATATGTATATACATATCTTTCTCTTTCTTCTTTCCTCTCTTTCTCTTACACGCATATAAGTATAGCAACGACGATCAGCGAGAAAATCCCCTAAGCGCATGCGCACTGCGAATTCCAACGTGCGCGCGCGCTCGCACGTATAATACTACACACCACGGGTTGTCCACATAGCGTGTACACGCTCTATAGAATAAGCGAGACTTCTATAACCCACACGGCACGCGTGCTCGCACTCAGCGTTAAAAAAAAAAACAACACTGACTGCATGGCGTGTGCGAGTATAACGCGCGCGTGTGTGTGTGTTGTGCGCGCCGCGTTGTGAGATAGGAGGACTTTGTGAAACGTGCTCGTGTTTGGCCCTTTAAAAATTTGGAAAGAAAGTGGTATAGATATATACGTAGTGTGTGTGTATCTACGGCATATAGTGTTAATCACATGCCGGCCGCTATATACACTATATAGAGGTTCGGCCAGTGCACCCGCGTGCGCATCTCGCGCTCATATATACATATATATATATATATACTTATATACGTTTACCACGGGGAACAGTGGTGCAAGACTGTGAGAGAAAGAGTGGGAGAACCGCTGCAGGAGAGGAGAGTCAACTTGATCCCGCTGTACTCTGGCCGCTACGTTTTTCCCATCGACTGGATATCGATTATTGCTGTAATAATTGTATCTTTGTTTATCAATTGAGATAGTAAAAGAAAGTGAGAATTGGCAAAGATCAAGAGACGAGGCGCAACGAAAAGTTCGCTGCTGTACTGAACTTGCAGTGAGTACTTAGAGTATCTCTTATAGGCTTACTTTAACGCTTTTTAAAATGCTGTGCTCTCGAAGCGTCTTTGCGCGGTGCGCCGCTGATTGGATAACCGCGGGATGATCGATGCACAGATTTTTCCCCCTCCAGTTCACAGCTCTTTCGTTGTTTCTGCGCATATATAACATTCAAATAAAAAAAAGATGTATATTAAAAAAATTCGCGTGAATTAAGAACGTACATATGCGTATATACAACAAATATATAGCAACCGTATCTATAATGATCTTTTATTTCGCGCGTTATCTCAATGGTGTACATCCACCTGCGCACACTGCAACACATGTACGCACGCATTCATTATACACATCCTGACTAACCATTATCGTCCACTACACTATATATAAACATATTATACTCGTTGCTTGAGAGATATGTAAAAAGGATCATCGTCGCGTATGATATATACCTCTATATATACAATCACATGTGTGTTGCGTGCGTCACATTTTACAGCGCTTCTCGTTCCAGCGGGGGAGTCGCTAGGTGAACGTTGGTGTATGTATATAAAAAAAACGTTGGAGGGAGGGGGGAGGAAGGAGTGAGAAGAGGTGCCGGGATCCGTGCGCGCTCCGGCATTTTTCTCGCGCGTATATATGAGTATATATGCGAGTAATATAGTTCACTAATAATTTTAAGTGCACGCATGGTTCGCGTGGGAGAGGCCAAGTTATATATCGTTGCAAAGTTGAAGAGATATATCGTTCGTTTTGCGTTGTCCAGAATTGCAGCATCCGCGCATAAAAGTCGCAGGAGCTGCGAGGAGGTCGCGGAACCGGGAGTGTATGTGCATATAGGTGCATGTATGTAGAAAGGAGTCGTGGATTTTAAGGCATGGATATGTAGAACGCGCATAGCAAGTTGTAGTGAGACATTAGCGAATATTTTGCAATTGTATTGCGATGTACGGTGCCATGGTATGGAGAGTAAGGACTTGGGGTTAAGTTTGTGACGGTATCCCTATAGAGTATTTTCTTTGTACTTTGCGAGCGCGCGTACAACTCGAGTTGTGTGTGTCGTATCGCTGCTCCCGCACACGTCGATTGTGCGCTTTTCCTGCGCCCACACGACAGGAGCATCATTTCGGAGCTGGAATACAATCATTGCAATTTACTGCGTTCGTATTGTTTCGTAAGTTGAGCAATAAGTTTATTTTATTTTTGTTAAGATTCTGACATTTGATTTTCTCGATAATTCGGACACCGCTATCACGATCAAGTTCTTTGATTGATACATAGTTAATCGATACAGATAGTATTCGTCATTCACAGATAATTCGGATGGTAAACTACTGTCCTTGCGAACTTTGATTGATTTCCAGTATTACAAATATTACGTAAATTCTTTTCATTCAAGACTTACTTCGTAAATCTTACTATAGGTAGTTTAGGTTAGAATGCACAGTGATAAGCGTGATCTTTTTGTACATATTCTTATTGATAGCGATATTTCGTTTGCGAGAAAATGAACTAACACTACTGCCATTACCTAATAATTTAACGCAATAATGAACTAGACATTCAAGTAACATAATTTCATATTTCACTGATAAATAAAAATATTTTTTTTTTATTATCAGTATTTTTATTATAGAAGTTTATTATGATTTTTTATTAATCTAAAGTTTTTTTATGATAAATTAAATAAAAATTAGTAACAAAAAGTCGGACGTAGCAATAATCATGAAAATTATTTAACATCTTGAGTATTATTAAACATGATGGCAATATAAAATCTTAAAAAAGTACTTCATTCCTGTTTAATTAGATTGTGAATACAATACATCGGAATAATAAATATGTTTCAACAAAACCACTAATAATAAACCCTTGGAAACATAATTGCTCAACGTTCTCCAGTAAAAACTTTAACATAACAATTCATATATCTCAACAAAAAGTCTCACATTATCACAAAAAGTCAAATAAAATTTTAATTTACACAAATCACATCTCGTTCTAATATTACGTATATACTTTACAATTACGTCATATGTTGCACTTCTCAGAGTCGTACTTTGAATTTCCCGCGTAAAAGGATTTGCAACTCGGAACACCTGCGGAACATTACAACTTTACGACTTTAGAATAAGAGCAATTGTATATATCGAATCAAAAAGACAATTTTCCTGGTATGCATAACATCTTTTGCAAACTTATCTGGTGCATGATTAAAGTCGAAAACCATGCGCGATTCGCGCCTTGCACAGTATACGACCTTGGGGGGCGCAAAGCGCGCGCGCGTTGCAAATCGATCGTATGGCGCGGGAAGGGGCAAGACTTGCAAGCGTCCGATTGGCTGAACGTCGGTAGCGCGCCGTCGCTTGCGATGGAAACAGGACTGAGGAACATCGAGGGGCACGGATATATGTGGACATGTATATACACTCACGGCTTTGCCAATTATTTTTAAAGGAAATTGTTGCAGCTTTTCGCGAGGTTTACCGTTCGAATGAGTCGCGAAAAAAAGAGGAATAGTCGGAGAGCTTGTGGTTGCGTTTGAATTACATTAGTAAATGTAAAATTCATCGAAGAGTACGGAAATTCCATTGTTTTTTTGAGGAGAACAGCGATACAATTTCGTTGATATTTGAGGAAATACAGTTACAGTGGCTGGCTGACAATTAGTGGAGAACGGTAACGTAGAATGATTTTGCTTGTAATTCGTAATGTTTTGTCTAGCTTGAATATTTTTTTTTCGTTTGTAGACAGAATAAAGTTATAATATCTGTCTTTATAAATAATAAAAAGGACCATTCACTAATAAATTTTATAAAATGATTTACAAAAGTACGTTTTTTTTACAACTGTTTGGCTATTTTTACAATCGGAAAGGTAGTGTATTATTATTTATTCGTGGAAATCTTAATTGTAAAGCAGTTCTTAATAAATATATAGTTTTCCAATATTATATAATATTTTTGAGTAATTTCAACTGTTACTCTTATTTGCCATCAATATTTTATTATACATAATCGTAACGAGCGAATAAAATAAAACTTCTATAAATATAAGTATTATTGTTGCTTATTTAATTATTTAACGTTTGGGTAGATTACGTTATTATTGATAACAGAAAATAAATGTTTTTTCAATTTCGGAAACCGGTGCTGAATTTCGACGCTATATTCATGTAGTTCTGGCAAACCTAACCTAATTTCAAGCTGAACTTTACATTCTCACATTGACAATGTATGTGTTATTCCCTATACGTATACGTCAAACCATTAAAACATAGTATGATAATCTAATTATTAATGCCAAATAACAAATAACGGGTAATTTATACTTTTTCCGTATGTAAATTACAAATTAATATATATAAAAAAGAAAAATATAAAACGTAATATGCATATACTATATACTTAGCTTTACACAGTTATTACATAGCACAATAAAAGTTAATTACATATAAAGAAAAAGGTATTTTGTAGTTTAATTATTATTTTGTGCTCAAAACTGTTATAAATTTTACTATACAGTTTTATTTAAATATATATTTATATGTACTATATGCACGCACGCGTGTGTGTGTCTGTGCGCACGTGTATATATAGGTGCGTGCGTGTGTACGTGCACATGTAATCACAAATTGTTTTAGTTAATTCGTGTACGTTAAACGCGCAATTTCTACATCTAATATAAATATTTAGAATACAGCAATTTCAGCAGTAGCTCTAACCAATTATTAATAAGAAACATAACAACCTCCTACGTAACAATTATAATTTATCTTATATCAAAATATAGTTCTACTACAATATCTTAGGGAATAATTATTATAATATAGATAGATCGTATCGCAGATTTCGCATGACAAAGAAAACGCCCTCACGCCGTGTACTCCCCGTTTACACAAGCGCGTGTATCTATTATTGAATTTCGTTGACTTGCATTCGATGTGCTGTTCTGCCAGCTCATTTCAATAAGGTTCTGCCGATTGCAGTGCCCTCTGTGTGGAGCTTACAGCTTCTATATATATAGAACGCGTTACGCGTGCGGATCTCTAAATTTCTTTTGCATGTAGGCCGTTGTGAATTAAAAACTTTAACAATAACTCTTTACTAACAATATATATTCGTATAAACAATTTCTGTAGATATCCATTAAATTTCACGATTTTACGTAATCATATTTGTATAAAATTAAGAGCGACTATATACAATTTCATGAACATTTTCGTACTGTGAATTACGTTCGTTATCTTTCTACAATCATCGGTATAAGCGTTCATGACGAATACCTTCGAACGAAGACGCCAGCGATGACTAATGTGGAAACGGCCTCGTTGTTGTTCCTATCTTATAACAATTCTTACCGTTTCACTTATTACCTAATCATAAACAAAAACCCCCCATCTCTGGAAATTATCATAAATTCATTTTACCCCATTGGCAAATAAAGCGTGTTCTGAGTTCAGGTATATAAGTTCGGCGTCGCAGTTACGTGTATATATACACCCCCACTCACATCTACGAACGCGTGCATCCGGCGACGAACTGTGCATCTATTCCTTGTCCGTCTTTCGCTTTACATCCGTCTTTGCACATCAGTGTTTGCGCATCCGTATATATACATATATATATCTTCAAATTTCGCGCGCTTTTCAACACGCGTGCGTACATGCAGAACAGAAGTGAAACTGCGTGGCAACGTCGCATGCAGTGCCTTCAACGCTGATCATGCCTTTCACGCATCTACTTATAATAGATACGAGCTCCGAAATATATAGATGCAGCTCCGATCTGCGAGAATTTGGTAATGCTCGGTCTGAAACGGAGTTGGATCTTCTTTATGTCGAATACACTAGTAAAGTTCGCGTTTACGTAGAAAAAAGGCGTATAACAGACTTGGACCAGATGCTGTTTGTCTTATCACGAATAGTCATATATAAAACATATCGCATTTGGAAGCCGCCTCGCAAGATATACCGAAAAATCGATGCTTCGGGTTCCCAAAGCCTATAAAGACACGCACTCTCGCTTTTCACAAAAATACTAAAGTATAATATATACTTATATATATATATAAGTTCAGAATTCAGAATCTTTGCCAGGGTGTATAAATGTATATATATACATTGTAACAGATCTCCAGACAGCGCGGGAACATTCAAACGCGCGCTACCTCATGACACTCCGGTTTGCGACATTATCAGACCGCGTGTATATCTCTGTCGTGCCCGACACACTTTTAACCGATTATATGCGTAACTTTGCACGTGGGAAAAAGGTTAAAGTGCCCGTCGAAGTGAAAACGCGTTCCCTTTATCCACGCCTCAACATTAGCGCACGAAGCGCTCGTATTTATTCCTATTATTACCTACCTACCTTCTATCTCTCCCTCATTCTATTCCTTTCTCTTTCTCCCTATCATTCCCTCTCTCTTTCTCTCTGCCGAGCGCCTCGAGCGAGCGAGCGAGCGAGCGACGGCAGTGGAGCATCGATTTTCTGGGGACGCCACGCGCGCGCTCTCCTACGGGGGCGGAACCAGCACCAAGCGTCGTCGTCGACGTCGTTTATACGTCTGATTCTTTTCCCTTAAACGGACCGCGTGCTTTTCTATGTCCTTGCGACACTTATTTTCTACTATATGTATCTAAAAAAAAAAGACATGTACATAGGTATACACCATGCGGTATATCTGATCGAAAGATGTTATTATCTCGCTTCGAGATTGTATTATCTTGACGAAAGATGGTTATACGTACATATATGTTTTCATTTTGTTGCAAGGCATTTGTGCACGGCAACATCGTTCAAACACATTGTATTTCAGTTTGCGTGTTCTCACATCTTTCTAAAAAGACGATCGTGCGATCAAAACTATAATATGAGCAAAAATGGAAAATCGCTACTATTGAGTATATGGACAATAAATCTAACAATAAAATGAAAATAAATTTTTCACACAAGGATAATGTTTTAAAAGTATTAATTGATATACACATACACGCGCGTACACGTATACGCATCCAAATAGTTGCTTTGCGATGGATTTTTAGGTTAAGAGTGTTTTCGAATAAAATGTAAATTATAAATTTTCAAAGTTAAAATTACTGTAGTTTTTTTTTTGGAAAATATAAATTACTTTGATGATCTGTGTTTCTCAGTGTAAAGTATAAGGAAAATGCAAAATAACGGACATGCAATTTATAATTTCTCAGTGTAAAGTATAAGGAAAATGCAAAATAACGTACATGCAATTTATTAATGCATACTAATAAAAGTTTAAATGATTTGCAAAATTTCATTATTAGAAATGATATGTTTCATTAACAAAATCGTGAACAACTTTGAAACTGCGAATAGATCACATTTTTAATTGATAAAAATACACATTAGACGATCCTTATTGACCATTTCTTCTTTAGTATAGTAATCGTTGCATTAACTGCTTATTACATAACTTAAAACTTTAAAAAAATACTTAGATCTTCAAATTGAAAATAAATAACTTACTTTACTCAAAAAGAACTCGTGATATTATAATTTTTTTAAATACAAATTATTATATCTTTCAAAATAACTTATTTAATGTAAAAAAAAAGAATTATTAAACTGAAAAATTATTCCTAATCACAGAAACAGAACTTTATATTACAATCCTATTAAATAGAGAAAAATTACGTGGTGCCAGTGAAACAATTCCAATTATTTCTTTGAATCCTATAAATGAATGTGTAAAAAAAAATAGAAGACCTTGATGGTTTTTTATAATGGAGTAATTTCATTTAACTGATGATAAGAGTAATTACTAGCTATGGTTCTTAATAGTTAATATTCAAAGTCAAAATATTCTAAAACTATGGTAGAATATTTAAATTAATTATAACTACAATATATCATGTAATAATAAAAATAATGACTTACATAGTAGACTATTACGAAAAAACGCTCATTTGTTGACGTTTGTAGATTCATAATTGAGTAAATACTGCCTGAAATTGCACTATTAACTTTTAACAGTTAAGACTGTACTTTCAATTTAAAATTATAACTTTGAGCGCTAATGTTAGTGTTCCTTTGTCTCAGATACATTTTTAGAGTAAAACTGTATGATCGCGTGACTTTTCGTCGGTACAAACTCGGTTGCTTCTGTACTGACTCAAGATGACGGTATTTCACATGTGGATTTTGATATAAAATACTTAATTTTTCTAAATAGTCATACTTGTTCGAAATGTTACACAAGCGATAGTCGAGTCGACCCGTTAGAGGAGCCACAAGGAATCTTAAAATTTCGAAGGTGCACACTGAGACAGGCAAACGATCCTTTCGTGCCCTAAGTAGATGTGTACAGCTGTGGAATTTCATTCCCAAACATAATATTTAAAAATTTTTTAAAGTCCCCTGGTAGAAATTTGACTATTAAAAATGGGGCACAATCTCAGTAAATAGCCAAGAGAAATGACTAATTATTGGC